>JAULKJ010012142.1:0-17832 GCA_032355405.1 Rubia balearica
AGATTGATTACAGGAAACATATCCAAAAAGATCACTAGAATCATTTTAGGTGTTCATAATAGTCTCAGGCCATATTATGAAGTTCACTGTATTCTGACTCTTTCTGGATTCGTTTTTTTTGGGTTTAGGAGAACCCAATAAAATTCTCCCATTCACCATTGGTGGATGTTTTAATTAAAAAAATCTTATCTAAATAAAAAATATAACAAACTAAATTGAACTCAATATAGTAGATGATTATATATTATACTCAACGGAATTGAAATGAAATTGAACTAATATAAAAAATTGAACTGATCTGAAATAAATTAAAATGAATATACTCCCCCTGTTTCTCTATTTGTGACACTGTAGGTATAGGTGTTTGGATTTCGGTGAAAAAAAATGTGTGGATGACATAGAATATAGAAAGTAAAAGGTAGGATGAGAGAGTGAAATTGAAGAAATTTTGCGAAAAATAGAAAGTGTGCCATTTAATTTTTTTATTAAGGTAAGTGTGCCACTAATAGAGAAACTGAAGGAGTTCGATAATAGTAATGTCTAAGGAAAAGATGATTTTTCCAAAACCATTGTCGTAAAAAATATAGACGTTAATACTTCGTCCGTTTCGCTAAGAGTGGCACATTAGGTTTAGACTCTTGGATTATTTATGTGATGAAAATGTAGAAAGTAAAAGTAGAATGAGTGGATAAAATTAAAAGAATCTTGCTAAAACTGGAAACTGTGCTATTTAAAAAGAAACATTCTAATAAGATAAGTATGACACAAATAGAAAAAAGGAGGGAGAATGAAACTTAACTTAAATGAATATAAATAAATAAAATATATTGAATTGAACCTTATTTAAATAATTATAAAAAACTTAAATGAGTTGAATTAAATTTAGATAAATATAATATACTGAACTAAACTAAATATAAATAAATACTTTAGACAATAAATATGAAAATAAACATTTAGTAAAATATTAATTTTTAAAATAAATTTTTTAATCAAACATTTAAAATAGACATTTACTAAAATATTAAGAAATAAAATATTATTTTTTAAAATAAATATTTGTAATACTAATTTAATAAATTGTTAAATTCATAAGTAATATTTAAATTACATATTTACTATAATATTAATATTCATAATAAATATTTAAAATATTAATATTTAAAACCAGCTTTTGGTAAATTTTTACTAGAATTATTATTATATTAACAATAATAATAACAATAATTAACTAAAACGTTGTTATATAAAATAGGTAATAAAAGGCAAAGTTTTGGGAAAGACTGTCTTTGCATAAATTTATGGAAAGACTGGGTTTAATTGAAATAATAAAAGGTAAAAGGTCTTAGTTGCAATATTAAAATTTTATTGTGCAACGTGTAGTAGTTATATAGTTTATAACATGATTCATGCAACCCGAAAATTTTATTTTGATTTCTTCTAATTTACACTTTAAACCTTGGTCTTTCAATGGCTTATGGAAAGACCGTCTTTCAAGAGACGGGCTCTGAGTATAATTATGATTTAAAGATATATGGACTAATAATATATAATTTAAAGAATAAGTTAATTTGAGTTAGAAATTTTAAGTTTTCTTATTGGGGTTGTGATCAAGGTCCAAAGTTTAATGAATTAATTTTTGGGGTTGAAATTAATTAATGTGTTATAAAATCTCCTACCGGTTATTCTGTTAGACCAATTACAAAATAATATAACCGATAAAGGAACCGATTAACCAACATAACTGTAACCGATATTAACCGATTAACTAATTAACTGGTAAACCGAATTAAATACCGCTTCGGTTTTGACCGATTATCGATTATTTGATTTTTTTTGAATAGCCCTAACCATCATATCCCAATGCTGGAAACAAACATAGAAGTTAACATTCATCACTGAGACAGGAGCCTTCGGGTACCACATGATCGTGTTCGACCTAAGAGATGCAGGAGCTACGTACTAGCTGGCAGTTGATAAAATCTTCAATTAACAAATTGGGAGTAATCCGGTGGTGTATGTTGATGACATGGCAATCAAAAGTGAACACTATGAAGCCTTTGTGAAACATGCCAACAAGACCTTGGAGCGTTTCAGGGAAACAAGAAGGAAATTAAACTCGACCAAGAGCCAATTTGATGTAGGAGAACGAAAGTTCCTTGGGCACAAGGTATCTAGTGAGGGCCTACATGTAAACCCCAAAAAGGTAATGGTGAAGGTCAAGGTCAAGGAAGTCCATAACCTGAACATGAAGCTTGCGACCATGAACCATTTCCTATTAGCGGAAAGAGCACTGTCATTCTTTAAACCCTTGAAGAAAGTATTAACAAGAAGGGAACAGTACAGTGAGGGAAAAAAAGAAAAAGAACTTTTCACTATTCAAAGGCTACCCAAATAAGCTTCCCACCCTCTAGTCTATAACATGACGAGACCTTGTACTTGTATATCATAGCAATTAAGGATGCCATCATTGCGAATCTAGTCAGGGAGGACAACAAGATACAACACTTAGTATACTATGCCAGCCGTGTATTGCAAGGTTCAGATGGAGGGTACACGAATCAAGAGAAACTTTCTCTGGCATTTGTACACTTAGCAAGAAAGCTGCGATAATATTTTAGTTTCGTCCTATGGTGGTATTGACCAACCAACCCCTAAGAGTGATTCTCACTTGATTGGAAGTGTTCGATAGACTAAAGAAGTGGGTGGTGGAGTTGGGCGAGCACGCCATAAAATATGCACCAATATGGGCAATGAAATGGTAAGTGATTTCGGACTTTTTGGCAAAGTCGCCGGAAACGAAGGAAGTGATGAAGAAGAACCCAAGCCAGCACACATCAGAGAACAACCTAAGTCAAAACAAAATAGTCTGACATGTTCGGATATGTGAAAAAAGTATGTAGATGGCGTCTCCAGAGTCGAAAGAGCAGAATCCGGTTTAGTTATCACAGACACAGAGAGCAGAGGCAACATATGCCTTCGATTAAAGTTTGCGACATCAAATAATGAGGCCAAATATGAAATGTTGATAGCAGGGATGGAGAGAGAAAGGAAAGTGGGAGCCACAAAGTTGATGGCTTACGAAGATTCCATGCTGGTGGAAAATCAGTATAACAGGCAATACACAACTAAGGATCCCACCATGATTAAATACCACAACTGAGTGATAATTTTAACGGCGGAGGTCAACATCACGCGAGTGCCAAGATTGAAAAACACCAAGGTAGATGCTTTCAGTAAGCTTCCATCGTTAGTCCCGCTAATCTAACCAAGTCGGTCTTGGTAGAAGTACTGAGCAAAAGTCAACAAGCATAAAGAAGGTGAACACAGTGTAAGAAGCAGCTCCAAATTGGATGACACCAATAAGATTTTTTTTGGAAAGTGGGACACTTCTACTGACGGAAAGGCAAAGAAGGACGATCTAGAGGAACGTTCTGGGGTACACTATAAAAAATGAATCACTCTACAAGCACACATATATATATACACACACACACACACTACCATAGCTGAGGTGCGAGGTGCGTAAGGCCAAGTAAAGTAGAAATACTCCGACGAGAAATACATGAAGGAAGTTGTGGAAGTCTCCACGAAGTCGAATCCACAGTGCTATGCGCTTCCAGCACAGGTTATTATTGGAAACCATGAAAATGAATGCTGGAAAAATAGCCCGAGGATGCCACATCTGCCAAGAACACGCTACTGTACAAAGGTTTCCAGGTGAGGAAATGACAAGTTCCACATCACCCTGTCCATTTGCCAAGTGTAGGATAGATATGGTAGGTCTATTTTGCGAGGTTGATAAGAAGAAAAAGAGGTTCTTGGTAGTGGCCATTGACTATATTACCAAATGGGCGGAAGCATCAGCCTTAGGCTAGTAGGTAGGAAGAAAGAAAAGAACTTTTTCTCTCTATAAATCTTCTTCTTTTTCCTTCGCTTAGTTTCTAGATCCATGGTATTTAATTGAATGATATCCATGGATTTAGTAGTATTAGAGTAGTTATTATCTTGGGGTAGTATTTGTATTCATGACTTAATTATGATTTTGTAAGATATTAGATTACCCTATTTTCCATGTCCAATGAATATTTGTGAATGATTTTGTATTTCTTATTAATGTATGATTTATGCCATGTCATGCTTTATGATGCATCCGTAATTCTATGCATAGAATAATATCGTGTTAAGTTAAAATGCTATCTTGGGAGTGTTAGATTAGGGCTATTGTAGGCTCGAGAGCACCAGGGAGATGAGCGCATTCATGCTAGCTTGAGAGTACTGACCCAATCGTTAGACTCTACTTCTAATAGCTATTTGTGTGAGTGACTACATGTTAGGGCCACTGGACTAATTCCTTACGAGGGGAAGCCCTTGGCTTACCCCGATAGATAAGCATTCTAGTTTGTAGCGACTATGGTCGTGGCATCCCTAGATTTATCAAAACCTGAGAGAGCTCCTAGGAAAAATGAGAGAAATTGAAGAAAAAAAATGGAAGGCTCGTTTTGCCTCCTTGATAAACTCTAAGGAAGATTAAGACTATGTTTGGCTGAATTGTACCTGTAAGCAAAACTGACTTATTTTAAAAGTGGAGGGGGGGATTAGCTTCTTCTTTTTCCCGAAAAATAGCTTATGCTTTCAAAATAAGCTACTTTTAGCAACTTACCAAACGCTAAAAAGTACTTTTCTTATAAGCAACGCAGCTTATAAGCTCTGCCAAGCAGAGTGTAAGTCTCCTCTTGTTTTAACTTTCATTTTTGGTGCCTCATTCTTGTTTATATCAGTTTTGGTAATCTTGATGGGTAGAACTTCTTTAAGTTGCAATATTGGGGACGGCCAATCATATGCCTTTAGATTTGGAGGAGGTTTTTTTTTGGAAATGAAGAAATTTTCTCATTGCCAACACTGTTAAGCACAAAAGCGATCAATAGATCCAGTCTCTGCCTTACTTCCTTCACCCTATATAGTGTTAATCATAAGTTCAACACATACATATAAGTTTTGGATTAAACCATGTTTTGTAAACTATACAATCGATAATGTTGTAAAAAATGTCCCCTTGTTCCTCCTTACCAAAAAAAACCTGATTTCTCTTCCTTTATAGACTGTACATTACTTCTGCTACAGCTGTTTTTAGAAACACAGCTTTCCATGCTTTTCCTTTACCATGATGCAAAATGCATTTTTTTTTCTATTTCCCACTGCTTCGGTTCTCTCCTTCTGCGCATCCATTGTAAAACTTCCCCTAAATTGGCTTTGTTTCCACACAATCAAAGAACAAGTGCTGCATATTCTCCTCTTCATCACAAAACGAGCATTTAATCTCAGTCGTGAAACCAAATTTTCTCAATCTATCCTTCCTCGCCATCCGATTCTTCCATCCTATCCAGAAAATAAATTGAGCTCTTGGTCTAGCCTGATTCCTATATAAAATTTTGCTCCACTCCTCCTTTTCACTATTCTCACGTAACTCCTTATATACTGCAATGGTCTTGAATTTCTCTTTCATTCCCTTCCAAGAACTCAGGTTCTGTATAGCTTCCTTGCATTTCATTATCTTTTTCATCATCCATGAACAGGTGCCCGAAAGTCTAAAATTCTTCACAATCCACTCTTTTGCGTAGTACGAATGTATCCATTTCACCCACAATCTGTTTGCTTTCCTGCTCAGATTCCATAGTTTCTTCGCCAAACATGCCTCATTCCACTATGTCAAAGCAATGACATTCATCCCACCTACATTTTTCGGTTTACAGATTTTCTCCCAGGAGATAGGAGATTTTCTGGTTATATTTTCACTTCCACTCCATAAAAACGATCTAAAAACAGCCTGAATATGTTTTGTCACTTTTTTTTGTTAATGATAAACATTGCATCCAGCAACCTGTAGCAGAGACTAGGACAATTTGTATAAGTTAGATCCTACCTTCATAGCTCAGTAATCTCGAGCTCCAGTGTTGAATTCTTCTTGTCACTTTGTCTATCAAGTGCTTGTACATGTGGGCAGACAATCTCTTACTGGACAATGGGATTCCAAGATAGCGAAATGACAATCTTCCTTCTTCAAATTTTGTCACCTACAGAATACTTCTTTTCTGTCTATCCTCCATTCCTCCATGGTATGATCTGCATTTGTAGGGGTTAACATCTAGACCTGTTGACTTAGTGAACTTTTGAAAAGCTTTCATAAGCTAAGAAACATATTCCTTCTCTCCTTGGGAAAACAACAATAAATCATCTGCGAAACAAAGGTTTGCAATGCTTAACTTCTCACACTTATCATGGAATTTAAACTTTGGATTCTCCTTTAAATCCTGTAGGCATCTATATGAGTATTCCATAACTAGAACAAAAACAGGGGTGATAAGGGATCACCTTGCCTCAGCCCTCATTTTGCTTCTAGAAATATGGAGGGCTCTCCATTAACAACATATTTGTAGGATAATGTACATAAACATAGGGGTGTTCAATCAGTTTGTCGGTTATGCAGTTAATCGGTTTCGACTTCTACCGGTTTATAAAATTTTATAAGGAATCGAATAATCGACAATAATGTTGTTGGTTTTATAGGTTCAGTTAGTATCAATTTTGGTTGATGTGTCGATTATTACCGGTTAACATATATCATTCATTTAAAATTAAAAATATAAATTCATATTTATATTGATTAGTAATTAGAGCCGTAAAACTTAGAATAAAAGGTAAAAAATTAGGAATTGGATAATTGTGTTGCATAGGAGTTGAATAATTTTTTGAATTAATATTAAAATTGTCTCCCGTCTATAATTATTAGTGTTGGGTACAATTATAAGCTACATAAGCTTTTGTTTGCATAATTATTTGCTTTAGACATAATTATTATTTAAAGATATATGGGATAACAATATAGAGTTTAAAGAATAAGTTAATTTGGGTTAGTAATTTAAATTTTTCTTATTGGGTTTGTGATCAAGGCCCAAAGTTTAATGAATTAATTTTTGGGGTTGAAATTAATTAATGTGCTATAAAATCTCTTACCAGTTATCCAGTTAGACCGATTACCAAATAATAAAACTGATAAAGGAGCCGATTAATCAATTAACTAAAATAATCGGATAATCGTAACCGATATTAATCGATTAACCAATTAACCTGTAAACCAAATTAAATACCAGTTCGGTTTTGACCTGTTATCGGTTTGTCCAATTTTTTTGAACAAACCCTACGTACACACCTCATTACCCAGGCAACAAATTTTTGTGGGATTCCTAGTTCTTTCAAAATTAACTCCGGTGCTCTCCAATAAACTGTATCATGTGCCTTCTGTAAGTCAAGTTGAAGCATACATTTAGGTGCTCCACCTTTCCTTGTGTAACCCCTTATAAGCTCAAAAGCCAGCATATAATGTGCTCACGTATGGATCTACTAGGAACTAAGGCTGCCTGAGTTTCATTAGCTAGCTCTTCAACCACTGTACTCAGCCTTTTTGTTAGGATTTTAGAAATAATCTTGTAGAAAGTAGAACAATATGAAATAGGCCTATAATATGTTATCTTAGTAGCAGGTTGCTTCTTAGGTATTAATGCCACCATTGTACAGTTTACATCCCTATACATCTTCCCTTTCTCAAAGAAATATTTCACAGCTTTATTAATATCCTGTTTAACCACCATCAAATTTTCTTTAAAGGATTTGGAATTAAAGCCATCCACTCCTGGCGCTTTAAGTTCACCAATATCTTTTAAAGCCTTCCATATTTTTGTCTCATCCACTTCTCTTATTAGTTTCCTCCTTCCATTTGAATCTAGTATTTTGCCCTTCCTCATTGTGGTGATATCTACACTTTCCAGTCTTTCTGCAGCCTTTCCTACTAGATTTCCATGAAATTGAACAATCTACTCATATATTGCTTCTTGCTCAGTAGTCTTACTCCCATCAGCCTTCTCCAGTAATGTAATTCCTTCTTGTTTGTTTTTAGCTTTGACTGTGGCATGGAAATAGTAGTTATTTCCATCCCCCAATCTCAACCAATCATCTTTTGCTCTATGTCTGGCTATTTTCTCATTCAATTCTCCCAATTTCAGAACCTTCTGTGTATACTAGCCACTTTTAGAATATTTTGAGCATTCATTTTGTCTTTATTTACTTCCTTATGTGCCTCCAATAGTTTAGTTCTAGCTTTTTCCAACTTCTCATTCACCCCTGTGTATTTCTTCATATACTTTTTAAGCATTTTCTTCAATCTAATTAACTTTCTCCACAAAACATACATAGGGTCACCTTCAATAGGTTCTTCCCAATTCTTCCTGATAATCTTCCGCATACCTTCCTTATCCATCATACAGTTCAGAAACTTGAAGATCCTAGCATTTTTTCTCACTGCCTCATTTGTATTCACAACCAACATGGTATGATCATAGATCCGTGGTTCTTTCACCTTTACCACAGTATTTGGATGCTTTTGAAACCACTCCACATTACTAATCACCCTATCAATCATGGAATAAATTGTACCATCCTGATGTCTATGTAAAAATGTATAGTACTCTCCCTACATATCAAATAATCCCACAGTGTTCATCATATCCTCCAAATCACAGTATTCATTTCCAGTTACTACAGTTCCTCCACTTCTATCATTAATATTCAACACATTGTTAAAATCACCCAACACAATCCATGGTTCTGAAATTTTATATTGAGCTTGAAGACTTACAATATCTTTCCACAACGTCTTCCTCTTGGTTAGCAAATTTGCAACATACACCGCTGTCATTAGAAACAATCTTTCCCCAGTCAAAGAATATATTTCACAATGAACATACTGGTCTGAGCTTTTAACGAGTTTCACTTCCATCTTGTTTACATTCCACATAAGCCACATTCTACCATTAGTTTGGTCTTTGTAATTGTCAACAAAATTCCATCTATTCCTAAAGCCTTCTCCTTATACCTCCTGATTTGTCCTCCTTTACCCTTATTTCCACCATAACAACAATTGACATTTTTAGAGCATTGAGATGGGAGCTAATATCTCTATTCTTTGTTGCTTTATTCAGCCCTCTAATATTCCAGGTTACTATCGTGGGACATGCCCATGATCATCTACTAGACCATCCCAAATCCGTAGACTCAGAGACTTATCCTATCTATTTTCACCATCTATCTCCTTCTCCTTTACTAACCCAATCAACACCTGTTTTCCTTTCTTTTTGGATCCCAATCCTGATTTTACCTCATCGGTTTCATCTTGTATAGTATTAAGATGCGTATCTGTTTCCTTCTTTTTCTCCTCAATTTTCTGTCTAGTCTCCTGACTGCTCTCCCTTGTTTTCTTGGCTTACCATTTTTGTACCACTCTCTCTAGTGATTTCTCTTTGCATTGATAGCCTCCTATTTCAAAAAATTCACAATATGGGGGGTTTCCATTCATATTCCATTTCCTGCTGAAACTATCCCCCTTCTACTCCCTAATAGTCATCATCTCCTTCAGCTTCTGAGTGATGTCCACTTCAACTTAGATCCTTGCATATGATACCCTCATTTTGTTGGATGTACATTCATCAGTCACAATAGGTCTACCAAGAACACTTCCAATCTTACCCAAACCCCACAGGTGTAGAGGTAATCTGGGCAGTTTCATTCAGATTGGCAGAGCTCTGATCATATCCTTCTTCATATCATAATCTGGCTTCCACATATGCAAAAACATAGACATGTTATAGATTGTATATGGGCCCTTACTCATCACTGCATCCCTGTCTTCTTTAGATTTGAACTTTATCAGGAAATACCCATCTTCATTATAGAACAATTCTGGTAATGCTACAAAGGACCAGTATCTCATCATAAAATTCTTAATCGCCGACATAGTTAAATCTCGACCCAGAACATACATGATTAGAGAATTTTTCCAAAATTCAATTTCAGACTGTATATCCTCTTCCTCAATCTCAATTTCAACATCACCATTAACTACAATCATAGTTGTATATTCAATTTTCAATCTATTAGCTAGTAATATGTGTTCCCTTAATCACATCCACCCACAACTTATGTCCAATTTTCTCATTTACTTTCACATCATTATTCAATTCTATATCATATCATACCTCAGAAGTTGGATTGCTCTGAACCTCCAGCTCATTTACTCCAGTATCCGTCTTAGCTCTAGTATTTTTCCTTACTTCAAAATTCATGGGTTTCTCCTGTGGTTAGCTTTTGGTGCTCGATCCTATCTGCACCACACTTCTCTTCGTTAATTTTAGCTGACCATATTCCGCCACAGCCGACCACACTCTTGTTTCATCTCTTCGCCGGTTACACACTAACTATGTGTAAATTGCCCATAGTAGATCTCAAAATATTTTTCATTGCCTAATTAGATTTGGAGGAGTTATCAAATAAGATAATTCAATTGTGCTATGGGATACATGCTTAGGAAACATCCTTAGTTCTTGATCGTTCTTACTCGAGGACGAGTAAAAGTCTAAGTGTAGAGAATTTTATGAGACCATTTTATGCTATTTTTTTAGAACAATAGATAATCATAATTGTAGTAGAATGTAGATTTTGATTTAGGGAATTGGATACTTTTATCAATCAGAGAGTTAGAATCACCTTGCACTGGTTTTCACTTTAATTCCTCCATTTTGTGAAAGTATTTGATTGTTTGGGTAATTACTTCCATGGTCGGATCAATAATTGAAATTTTAATGCAAAGCGGAGACCAAGCCATCGGAACAAGGCCACTGCAAGAGTGGTAGAAGAAATAAGGCCACTTCCAAAGTGGTGCAAGATGACTTGAATTTGAAATCAAGAGAAGAAAAAATAAGCAAGTTGAAGTTTGAAGTACATCGGAAATGGTCTGTGAAACTACACGGTCTGTGACTATCAGTCTGAGGCCAAGATTAAAGAATCTCAAGTCGAGGATCATGAACTATTTCATGGGCCATGACACTTAGAAGTACCTCGAGGATCAGAAGACCACCTTCCAAGTCACAGAACACACAATAGTGCATGATCCCCGATGCTCAACCTCTCTGCCCAAGCACTCTGAAGACACGCAGGTTTTGGTAATTATCAATGATGCTTGTGTTTAATACTTATGATTATTGCATGATTTAAGGTAAGATGACAACTAATTAAAACTATGCCATGATTTATTGCTAGTCTCGGGAATGAACCCAAAAATATTTCCCCTTTTTGTTAGTTTGGTCATTGATTGATGTTAAAATTGTGTTAGGAGTGAAAAATAAGCATAATTGTTGATTAATTAAATAGATTAGGCTTAAATATGAAATTGAATTAGTTTGATTTTAATGTGTGGCTAAGAGTGACAACAATGCCATAATTATCTCTAGGACTTTATTGCATCAAAGTTAATGAATAATTTCAAAGGTTAATTCTTCGTGCCACGCTGCACTAAGACCACTAGGGTGAACAAGGAATTTAGAGGGCATAATTGAGACGCTTGTGTTTATTTCTATCCTTGGGATTAATCTATGGTAGGTCTACACGTATATTAACCTTGGGGTAAGGTTTAGTTGTGTGGCGGGTCTACAGCATGCTAACTATACCGTAGGGAAGTGAGAGATAATGAGGGGAGTAGTCCTTGGGGATTCAAACTCCATAACACGTGATAAAAGAAATGTGGTAGAACTTACTTCTAAGATTTGAACATAGATCGAGGATCAATGAATAGTCTAAACATGTAAACCAAAGGCCCCCAAGTCTCACTATTATCATCTTTTATCTCTTTTGTGATCTTTGCATGCTAGATAGTTTTAGTTTCTTAATATGCTAGTTTAAATTGTCAAACAAAACTCCCCCCCAGAAGCCACACATTTGGTGATGCTTGTGCGAATTTTATACTACCTAGACATTCAACTTAACCCCCTTCATTGTGGATGTCCCTGACTTGCCACTAGCTACTTTCTAGTAGTTAAGAGCATCAAGGCTTATAAATTAATATCTTCGGTTTGTGAGATAGCAAGAGACAACTCCTGCCCCCAACATACAGTTGCGTCGACACCGTAATTTTTTTTAAAAAAAATTGCCTAACACCCAGGCTAAGATGATTATAACCTAGTCGAGCGGGTCACATCACCCAAGACATGCATGAGAGGTGGCTTGCATCACCTAAGACATGTCAACGATTTAGGCATTACCAAATTACTCCCAGAACACCAATAGGAGAAAACTCATTCTACTTATTCTACAATCACAAAGCCATTATCCATCCAGAGGTAGGAGTTTTCAGCCCTAGAGTTACTGGCTATAATGCAGAGCACAACCCAAATGACATTTGACCAAATTTGGACATCCTCGAAGAGCGGCAGCAGATCGCCACTATTAACCAAATTTAAGTAGAAAATGACCAAGTATTACAATGAGTGAGTCAAAATCACTTTATTCGAAGTGAGTGAGCTGGTACTCAAGAAAAATGAAGCTAGTATGACCGAAAAAATAGGGAAACTTTACCCTAAACACTAGTGTAAGATAGGGAAATTAAAGGTGGTGAAAGAAGCACATGGAAGGCGATTTTAAGCCGTTGTGACTAGGGCTGTAAATGAGTCAAGCTGAGCTCGAACAACCTTTGTTTGAGTTTGAGTTCATTTGAAATTTCTCGAGCTTGCCTCGAGTTTTAGCTCGAGTGAAATTAGTTTGTTTGAGCTCGTGTTCGAGCTCAAACTCGAGCCATGGTTAAATATATTTTTTTATATTTTCTATATGCATTATAATATACTCCCTCTGTCCCAGAGAAAATGGCACCACCCTGTTTTCACGGTCTTCAATGATCATATTTGACCAACCATATCTCTAATTATACACAATAATTTTGTATAAAAACTTAATATTTAGAAAATAGATGTTAAGACGAATCTAACAATATCTCACATAATATTTTTATTTTATATATATTAATATATAATTAGGGTCAAAGTTTGCCAAATTTGACCACTGAATAGTAACTGTGTCATTTTCTCTGGGACGAAGGGAGTATTATATTTGATTAAAAATATATTATATTGGCTCGATAAGTTTAACGAACACTATTAGTTGAGTTTAATCTTCAATAATGTTTAAGCTAGACTCTAGTTAGAATTGACCTTGGTCAAATTCGGATTCGAGACGAGCTTTGAGTCTTTGACCGATCTGTTCACATGATTTTCGCTGACAGTTCGGTTTGTTCACACCCCTAGCTATGTCCGGCACCGCCACTGATCCAACCCCTTAGTTGCACGGTGGGGTAAAACCGCCTTAAATAATTATGTTGCATGCCATTTCAAATGCCTTAATATTAATTATTTTAACCACCTTCTAATGTTTCTGATATTGTAAATAGAATAAATCTCTGTGCATAGAAAATACTTTTGGTACCGGAAATTTGTGCTCGATCTGGGCATGTGAGTTCATCTAGGCATATTAGACATTAGCAGAATAAATTTCCAATTTCGAAAACAAATTTGGTTTCAAGTGCCCATTGGTTTTGGAAATTGCAATTTTGGATCACGGGTCGGACTTAAAAAGGCTTGCGAAGTCAAATTTGATTAGGGTTTGTGTTTGATGCGTTCCTTTACTGGTTGATATTTTGGAATAGTTATTATTTTATATTAATTAATATTTTTTCCAAAATCGGAAAGGCATTAGACCCTATAAATGCTGATAATGCGAGATAACATACTCCATCATAACGATTGACAAAAAGAGGATAACAGTAAAAGAATTATATTCTTAAATGCATGTCATGTCCACAATGAGCAACACAATTTAGTAATTTCTAAAAATAATACAGAAATTGTAAGACAAAGCACTTATGAGTTTTATTTGAAGCACCCATGAGTTTCCATTTAAGCACCTTAAGGTTACATTTGTTCCAAGTTGTTTACGTAGCTCCTCCGATTTATAAAGTCAGTACCTACACACTATACTTGAAGCACTTATAAGTTGAAGTTGAAGCTGAAGCACCCACAAGTTTCGATTTAAGGACCCTATAGTTAGATTTATTCCAAGTTGTTCTCGTAGCTCCTCTAAGTTATAAAGTAAGCACCTACATGCTATATTAGAAGTACTCATAAGTTGAAGTTGAAACACCCACAAGTTGCTAATTAAGCATTCTATAGTTAGATTTATTTCAAGTTGTTTTCTTAGGTCATACAAGTTATAAAGTAAACATCTATAGATTATAATTGAAGTACTTATGAGTTCTATGTGAAACACCCACAAGTTTATATTTAAGCACCTTATGGTTGCATTTATTCCAAGTTGTTTTCGAGGCTCCTCCAAGTTATAGAGTGAGCACCTACAAACTATACTTGAAGTACTTATAAGCTGTAGTTGAAGCACACACGAGTTGCTATTCAAGCACTTTATAGTTACCTCTATTCCAAGTTTTTCGTACCTCCTCCAAATTATAAAGTAAGCACTTATAAATTACACTTGAATCACTTATAAATTGTACTTGAAACACCCACAAGTTGTTATTTAAGCACCCACGAGTTGTTACTGGTGCGAGGAATAGAATAGAGCACAAAAATTGAATGTCAAATTGATTTACATAAGGGTAGTTTGAAAAAATAAAAAGGCAATACATTCATATGGACTGCATTTGTTATTGTTGTTCAGCAAATAATGGAACCATCATAAATGTAGTCAAGAACTGTAGTAGCTCCGAACACAAAGGCTTGATTCATTTCGAGCTTCACAACCACATGGTATACGTCTTTTCCTGCCATCATCTGATGCACATTATGTTCTGTATATAACCATCCGAATGAAAAGTTTAAGATTGCAAGTATTTAAGTCCTTGTCCACCACAAGGCTGCAACCAAATTTTTAAAAAATAAATCCAATTTCCCAATAACTTAGAATGGAAACATCAACTGATGTTCTACTTAATGACAAAGTAAACCCAATTGCTTCCTTGTGGTTGACTAGCCACAAACTACCAAAACCTTACAGAACAAGAAGTAAACCGAACTAGACACAAAGCACATGTAAATAACAACTGATGATATACTACAGAGATTCAAAATTGTTCAGTTATTTGGGGTGAAAATGCATATCTTCCAATTATTGTTGTTTCAACAGATTCAGCTACTACAATCAATCTTCACATGTGACTGCATATAATTTACAATAAACATATACAAAGATTACTGAACTTGGAAATTTAGAAGCTTGTAATGAAAAAGATAGGTTACCTATTTTCAAAGCATTATCAAAGTTCAGGCCATCATCACCTTAGACTCCTTTGGCAAACTTCCACTTGTCCCTTTGGAAGAATCAACGGTCTCAGAAATCTCCATCACCAGCTTCTCATACCTATCTCGTAGTAGAGTGATGTTCATAGCATGTTTAAGACTCTGCTTTATCTGCTGCTCTAAATACTAAATCTTAGCATTGGAATCTGCATATGGTGTCCTTCTTGCCTTCGCTACCTCTATCTCTAACAACTCAATCTTATTCTTCATATCTGATTTGCTGATTATATCTTCCATTACATTATGAACTTCTACATTAAAACCTTCTACATTTTCTTTTGCATCTGAGAACCCGGAGATTTCAAGATACCGGAGAATTCCTCATCTACTTCATCCTTCAATGACAAAATTTTCTCCTTGACGCTTTCAGTCATCCCCGAGCTATCAATTTCAGCCTGCAATGCCTCAACATTTTGATTAATGTACGACCGCTTAGTGAGTTCCTTAATTCTCTTGCTAATTTCTTGCTTCAATTCAATTACTCTACAGTTATTCCCTGAGAAACTCTGGGTCTTCAACATCTCTGCCAACATGCCAACTTCAGGATATCATTGAAAGTCCTCTCGACCGCTTTACCTGCTCATTAGTACACCTGAGGATATGCAGCTTAAGTGTATTATGCAATCAAAGCAATAATATGGTTGATGAACAAACTGAAAGAAATTTTCAGAACTAATCAACATAATATCATCAAAAACAATATTCTCCAACACTGTCAATAGTTGTAAAAACAAAAGTCTGTTATTCAACATCATTAAGCATATCATTAGAGGAACAAAAACACTTGTCAGTGGGAAAGGCATAGCAGAATACTAGTGCCGAACTTAATAGCATTTTATATATCAAGCTCTTTTTCCCTTGCCAGATCACTGTACTTAGCATAGAAACCACTCTAATTGTTGGATATGTCATTCTCTATCTCTCCAGCAATGCTCATCGTCTCCAATCAAACATCTTTGTGATCAACTGAAAGGATCGTCTTTCTAGTCCCTAAAATGAGTAAAATCACACAAACAAATAAAAAACATCATCAAGTGCAAACACCTTAGACAAGCAATCATAGGTACGAAGTGGAAATACATATCACTCTAGACATGATTATTGTGCAATAGAAATTCAATGTTAAAAGCAAGAAATATATATATATATATATACTAATAAAATAAAATATACACACAGAAGGATACAAGTATTGGTTGTGGCCTATTGAATGAATTTGTAGTGACCAGAAAGATGTTTATCATACAAAATCAGTAAAATGTAACAAATCTCAGCAATCCGTCATTTCCATCTACCGCTTGAACAATGACCAACATCTTCACCCTAGTTCAAGTCTGGTAAATCCATTCGAATCTGATTTAAACACCGCCACCAGAAATTCACAAAAAACATTGTGGCATCGAAATATGAAATTGAGATACCGTGATGATGTATTTTGCATATCCAGATGCCGCCACCAGACATTCACAAAAAACCAAATCGGTACCGTGATAATGAGGATGGCGGAGAGCGATGCGGGGGGCGGTGGAGAAGAAATGGTTGACGATGGAGAGAGGTGGTTACTATCGGAGAGGGCGGTCATTGGCAGATAAAGGCAGAAGCAGGTCAGTGGCGGAGGATGGCGGAGAAGAAAGGGTTGACGACGGAGGAAGGTGGTTACTATCGAAGAGGACGGTCAGTGGCAGATAAAGGCAGAAGCAAGTCAGTGGCGGAGGATGGCAGAGAGTGGTTAGCGGTAGAGGGGGGAGAAACGATGGAGGAAATGGGTTATCGGTGGGCCGCAGTCCGAGTTTAATGCAACTTTAATATAATTTAATTATGGAATATAGACCCTTAAATCAGATTATGAATGGTCTAAATTTGGTTTCACATATTAGGCTTGTCTCACATAAACTAAGTTGTCTCACCTGATCCCAATTCCGCTTGTATGTGTGTGTGCATTATATATATATATATATATATATATATATTTTTTTTTTTTTTTCTAATAAATATTTTTTTGGGTGACTTAATACATCCCGAGGAACATTTTACTAATCCTGCCGAATGATAACACCCCCGTTGCGCTGAGGTGTTTTGGGAGAGAGTGGCATATGAAATACTTGGGGGAAGATGAAGGCATTGTCCCCAAAGGAATTTGGCAAGTTCCTTTCCGGAAACCGCCACGGCATAGTGGCCACCTTGTTCTTCGAGGTCATAGAAGTAGGGGGGCCGCTTGTCTTCAAGGTCATCATAATGCGACCTGATTGAGTTTATTCCAATTTCTATAAATAGTCAAGTACATAAATGCGATGTCGGTCATCCATCGCATCACATGTAAGTGAAAATGACATATAATGTGATTTCGGTGATCCTTTTTAAGCAACATATGCGATGTCACACGTTATTCTGTAATATTTTTTACTTCATTTTTTTAACCTTTTACTTAAGCTAATATAATAACCAAGTTAAAAATATTGTTTACTTTGAAAATAAAACTGAGGTGAAAGAATTTTTTACTTCTGTTATTTGACCTAAACCAAAAAACTAAGGTAAAAGGGGCAAAGTAATAGGTCATTTTTCTTGTAGTGAAAATAGAAGAATAAGTTAC
>JAULKJ010012344.1:0-17821 GCA_032355405.1 Rubia balearica
TTAAAATTTAATATTTAGAAACTACGTCGACATAGGAGTCTAACAATATCTCACATGATGATATTAGAGTTTATATATTAATTGAAATTTATGGTCAAACATGGTTTGAGAAAGTTGACCAAAAAGTGTGCAGGTTGAATTGGGACAGATGGAGTATCAGTAGTGTGGTATGTATATGGGTGTTGCGATATACCATTAGTGCCGTGGTATACAAGTTAAAAGTTACACAGACATTAAATTTATAGGCAATCTTAAACTTAACTCCCTACACATTTAAAGAAAAACACAAAACAAGAGGAAATTATCCAATATTATTTGATTATATGGTCAGTAAACTGGCCAAAATTATTGTTGCTTATTACATACTGAGTGATGCACATATGATGGCAATCAATAAGGACTAGGAGCTGGGGTTTCAGAAGATCCATCCCCGCAAGCATTCACAATACGAAGTCCCGATTTTCTACTGGAGTCGAGTCGAGGCACGGGAGCATCGGCGGGTTATTCTCCCCCCTCCGGCAGTTCCAAGCGAAGATGGAAAATTTTCTACCGCATGAAATCAAGCACTTCGCCAGCTTCAGCTCCTTCTGCACTAGAACGCGTGACGTTGATCCATTGTTGGACAAGAAGAGCAGAAGCCGCGAAAATTTTATGAACTGATGAAGAAGCCATAAAGTAGAAATTTGGTTTGATTAAGTTAATTGGTTTGTAGTTTTTGTTTCTCGGAATTGAAATGAACACACAACTCATTGTTTGTTCATATATACGGGTATTACAGACGTGTTGGAAAATGCATGATGCTGGTGTATATAGTTTAATTTGTTTGTTTTCGTATCTTTGTCACAAAAAGGTTTTTTTTAATAATTAGTTTGTTATGGTGGTGGGAATTTGACAGTAATATCTGCAAAATTCAGATTTGTCAATTGGCAATTCGTGAAAATTATGCAAACATAGAATGTTGTGTTGTAATTAATTATGGTATGACGTACGAAGAAATGAAGTTTGATGGGGGAATTTGAGAAGTGTATATTTCATCCAAATTGTATTTTATTGTAGAATATATCAATTCATATATTTGTGGGATTGGATTAGATTTATGAAATATGGATTCATGTGCAATTTCGGCTAAGGCTAAGATTTGGATGGAATATTGCAATTCCTTACTTTAAGGGATTAGATTTGGTAATTCCTATCTCCAATGGATTTGATTGTTATCAGAATATTTTATGGAGAAGGAATCCATTCGCACAAGAAATCCACTACGTGCAAAGGCTTTATATAGATGGACATTCTGGCTAAACTTACGGTTTTAATAGAAGAAAATATGCATTCAGATTTTACTCATCGATTGTAGTCGAGAGCTCTTACTTTTGTTCAAACATGATCAAAAATCTTTTGATCTAAGTTCATAATCGAATGCCTTAATTCCTCCGGAGGAGAAGATCTGGCATCGACGAGTATCGAGGTCAGAGGGAATCTGATCAAGACGGATCGATAGCAAGAGGAGCTTGCAAAATCCACACGTTGTAATTTAAAAGATAAGTATGGTGTATGGTGTACATTGTATAGTGGATTTATTTTGAACTGGGCTAGGCCCCGCAGATATAGGTGAATTTCACCGAATTGCGTAACCAAGTCTGTGTGTCTCTGTTATTACTTTTACATGCATGGTTAGATAGTTAATGTTGGAACACAGTTGTGCTAATTAAAAGAATTTAGGGAAAACCAAATTTCATTTGGTTTCAGAGCTAAGTCACTTACTCTTGCCTTGGTTGTGTCAAGGAAAGTGTGATCCATTTTTTACCATGGAGACCAAAGAAAGAGCTTCAATGTCTCGGCCACCATTACTGGAGGGAACAAACTACAACTATTGGAAGGCATGCATGAGGGTGTTCATGAACTCACTGGATGAACTAGCATGACACTTTGTGGAAACAGAATGGAGTTATCCAACTGAGGATGCAAAAACTAGTTCAAAAGAAAAGGAAGCAGAATCATCTAGTGTGAAGAAGAAGAAACTTAAAGACAAAGCAACATGGAATCCTGATGAAATTAAAGCTTCTATGGAAAACTCCACAGCATTGAATGCTATCTTTACTGCAGTAGATGAAAGTCAATTCAAACTCATCTCCACGAGTTATCAGGCGAAGAAATCTTGGGATATTCTACAAACAATGCATGAGGAACAAGTTGAGTACGTGAATCCAAGCTACAAATGTTGGCCACAAAATTTGAAGAACTGAAGATGGAAGAAGATGAGACCATTGTGACATTCAATGGAAAGCTGAGAGATATATCAAATATGACTTATCAACTTGGAAAAACTTATAAGGAGGCAAAACTGGTGAAGAAAACCCTGAGATCATTTCCTCAAAGATTCTCTATGAAATTTTTCGCCATTGAAGAAGCAAGAGATATGTCTAACATGTCACTGGATGAACTGATGGGATTTTTGCAAACCTATGAGATGACTCTGGAACGACCCACAAAGAAAGTACAAATAGAGTTGGCATTTAAGGCTTCATCATCAAAGACAGACCATGATGGTGAAAATGATGATGGTATTGAAGAAATTGCATTAATCACTAAATATTTCTCAAGAATGCTGAAGAAAGTGGTGAACATAAGACCACAAGAGAAAGTTGGTGGTAGTGGGAATAGACCTCGGACATGAGATTTTAGCAATAACCGAGGAACATGATTTGAACGACCCAATCAGTAATTCTTAAGAAATCAGAGTGGAGAACCGAAGCAGTTTAGAAGAATACAATGTAGAGAATGTGAAGGATACAAACATATCCAAGCTGAATATGCTAATACATGGAAGAAGCAATGAAGATCATATATAACCTCATGGAGTGATGATGAAGAAGAAGAACTCACCATCAACTATGTAGCTTTTGGAGCAAAAATAAATGACATAACAGAAACATCTGGTTCATGTTCCAACATGGTGATGGCTGTGAAATTTGTATGTTCCAACATAGAAAAATGGAGTTGTAATGTCTCAAGTGATGATGAAGGTCAGGAAGTAAACAATCAAGACCTCTACAATGCATACCAAGACATGTAAAAGATGTGGCTTAAAGTTATCGAGGCTAATAAAATTCTCAAAGATGAGAAAATTCAACTCACTGGAAAAAAAACTGAACTGGCAGATCTAGTTGAAAAAGTTGAGATCAAGATTGAACGACTAAAATAGAAGGTAAGGTTTACAACTGAAAGGGCTGAGATGGCTGAAACTGCAATTATCAAGCTTAACACAGGAAAGGCAAAGCTGGATGATATATTGACTATGGGAAGAAATTTTGGAGATATACATGGAATAGGCTATGACAGAGTGGAAACTAGTATTATCGACTTCAATGTAGAAATACAAGTGATGAAGACACGACGACGTAGACCTATTCTATGTCACTACTGCTCCTATCAAGGTCACATACAGAAACAGTTATTCTGGTTACTCGGGGATATTATGAATGGACGAAAATTGTCAGCATGTTCCAGCATGAATGATAATCAAGGATCAAATTTAATCAGGAAGGTGTAGATCTTTAAGCATACCACTACGTGTCTAGTTGCTCACACATCTCTCATTGCACACTCTAGAGATTCGTGGTACTTTGATAGCGGATGATCCCATCACATGATGGGAAATCAGGAGTACTTGACAAAGATTAAGCCATATGATGGTGCCTTTGTTACTTTTGGTGATGGAAGTAGATTGAAGGATTTCCAATTTTCATAAGCATCTTACCTATGGAAGATCTAAAAGAAAATCTACTAAGTATCTGCCAACTATGTGATGATAATATGAATGTGGAGTTTCACAAAGATAAATACACTGTAAAAAATGGTGAGCATAATGTACTCTCAGGAATTCGATCTTCGAACAATTTCTACTTGTTGGAACAAGAAGTGAGGTGCCTCAGTTCAAAAGATGATGAAGGAACCATGTGGCACAGGAGGCTCGAACATATCAACTACAAAACGTTGGTAAAGATTGCAAACTCTAAAGAAGTTTGAGGTATGCCCACTCTTACAAATCAAAAGGGAATTGTATGTGGACCATGCCAACAAGGTTAAAAAAATAAGATCACCTCATTCACCTGTTCTGTATATTACCACATCAAGAAATCTCGAATTATTACACATTGATGTAATGGGTCCTGTCAACACGCCTAGTGTGACTTGCAAGAAGTATATTTTTGTATGTATTGATGATTTTTCAAGATTCGCTTGGGTGGCATTCCTCAAAGAAAAATATGATAAGGTTAATGTATTTAGAAGTTTGGTGATCAAATTTCAAACAGAAAAAGGAAGCCCCGTTGGGAAGATTGTGAGAATTCGCAAGTTCTCAATTTAGTGATTTCTGTGATGAACTCGGTATTCAACATGAATTTTCATCACTCATCACACCTCAATAGAATGAATTGTTGAGAGGAAAATAGGACTCTACAAGAGATGGCTCGAGTTATGTTGGCAGAGAAAATGTTCATAAGAAATGGTGGGTAGAAGTAATTTTCACAGCGTACTATACGATAAACAAGTTGTACCTTCGTCCATTCACTAACAAGAAATCATACGAGATCTAGAAAGGAAGGAAACCAAATGTTTCATATTTTTATGTCTTTGGTAGTAAGTGTTATATTCTCAGAGATAGAGAGCGGTTGGAAAAGTTTAACAACGGTAGTGATGAAGGAATCTTTCTTGGTTACTCAGTAAATAGCCCTGCCTTCAGAGTATACAATCATTGTACAAATATCTTTATGGAGTCTATTAATGTGATCGTAGGTGATTCAGATGGAAAACAAGTAATAGGAGAAGGAGAAGATGAACCATCTCCAGATCATGTTCCAACATAGAACATTCCGACGGGTCAGCAAGTCGATGTTGGAACACCAGAAAATTCATAGAATTCAACACACTGAAGAATTCGATGTTGGAACATCCATTTCCAACACTCATGTTCCAACATAGGTAAAACCTGAAACGAGTACCAAGAGAACTCGTTCACTATAATGGGTAAACTATAGGGAACTTATAGTATTACAGTGGTTCATCTCCATCATTGAACCAAAGAATTAATCTCTTCTGGATGAATATTAGATTGCAACTATGCAAGAGGAACTTGGGTGTTTTGAACGGAATGATGTATGATATCTAACTCTTCGTCCTAAAGGTATCAATGTTATTGGCACCGAGTGGATTTTCAAGAAAAAATATGATGTTGATGGTCAGATTACTCGTAATAAAGAAAGATTGGTTGATCAAGGATATACTCAAGTAAAATGAGTTGATTTTAATGAAAGTTTTGCACCAGTTACCATGTTAGAATTTATTAGGATCTTACTTGTTATTTCTTGCACTATGGATTTTACCTTGTACCAGATGGATGTATAAAGTGCCTTTCTGAATGGAGTGGTGAATGAAGAAGTATATGTCGAGCAACCCAAAGGTTTTGAAGACCCTCACCATCCAAATCACGTATACAGACTCAAAAAGGCATTGTATGGTTTAAAACAGGCACCTAGAGCATTGTATGAGCGATCGACTACTTGTCTCATTAAAGGTTATCTTCGAGGGGGAGTTCATTGCACTTTATTTGTGCTGATTAGATTATAAAAAAATTTGATTGCTCAAATCTATGTTGATGATATTGTTTTTGACTCCACCTCACAGTTTATGGTTCAAGATTTTGTCACCCTAGTGCAAGATGAATTCGAGATGAGCATGGTTGGTGAACTCACTTATTTTCTAGTACTTCAAGTGAAGCAAGAAAAGAATGGGTTGTTCATCAGTCTGAGGAAATATGCCATGAATTTGGCGAAAAGGTTCAGCTTAAGCAACTCTCGACAAGTTCGAACTCCAATGGGAACCACTAAAAATTTGGGAAAAGATGAGATGGGTATTGAGTCATAAACTATACAGAAGTATGATTGGGAGTTTTCTATGCCTCACAGCCAGTCAACCAGACATATGTTTCAGTGTAGGGGTATGTGCGAGGTTTCAGGCTAATAATCCAAAGGAATCACATCTGACCGCAGTAAAAGAATTATTCGATATGTGAGTGGGACTTCTAAGTATGGTATCTGGCATTCTAAGAATCAAAACTCAACCCTTATTGGTTATAGTGATTCAGATTGGGCTAGTAATACAGATGATCGCAAAAGCACTACAAGTGGTTGTTTCTTTATTGGTAAAAAATTGGTTTTGTTGGTACAGTAAGAAACAAAATTCTATTTCCTTGTCAACTGCTGAACCTGAATATCTTGGTGTTGGGAGTTGTTGTGCACAATTATTATGGTAAAACAAATGTTGAAAGATTATGATATTCATCAAGGACCTATGAAAATTCTATGTCAGAACAACAGTGAATTGATATTTCAAAGAATCGTGTTCAACATTCTTGAACTAAGTACATAGATATACAACACCATTTCATTCGAGATCTTGTGGAAAGAAAGGAGGTTATAATGGTCTATGTTCAACCATGTGAGCAATTTGGTGATATTTTAAAAAAAACCTCTGGATTCAACCACATTTCAGCTCCTTAGGCAACACTTAGGTGTGTGTCATATTTGAGGTATTTTATTTACAAGCTTTTATTTAGCTTTAGATTTTTTTTTTGGTTTTTGTGTATAGAAAAATAGAATAACAAAAAAATTTAGAAAAATAAAAGAACAAAATATGGAAGTGGTATTTGCATGTTGTAATATGAAAAGTTTAATCTGTGGTGAGATAAGGATTTGATGGGTGAAAAGGTAATTATGGTCTTGGAAAGAGAAAAAAGGGGTACGGTTATTGAGGAAAGGAAAGTAAATTTTCAAAATTTTCATCTTCCAACTTCCCCTCTCTCTTCCTCTTTTACGTAACCTCTTTCTCTTCCAATTTTCTTGGCTTCATGATATTGTGCTTGGATTTCTCGTGCTAAAACCATATGGTAGAGAGGTAGAAGGTGGTTAGGAATCTAAAAAATTTGCTTGCAACATTACCACATCTCACATCCACCAAACTCGACACGGAGAAATCATGTGCTTACAAGCAGAGGCTGAATCTAACAGAGAGCAACATGCTGGAACCCTGGGATGGTGTTCAAGAACCAGGGGTAGAGGTTGTCCGGTCAACACCATTTCAACTGGTACCAAATCCTACTCTACGAGCTAAAATCAAGGTATTCCGAGAAAAATATTTTAGCTTTAATGGTAAAACTTTCAAGTCTTTGGATGATTGCATGAAGTATTACATCCTGAAATTGTTGGATTCAATTTCAGGATTTATTTTTTGTCATAATGCACTATATGACGGGTCATGGTGGGGATCAGTTTTGAAGTTCCAAAGGCATGATTTAGTTGATAAGCAAATGGAGGAAATGAAGACTGGGCATCCTTTAAATTATGCATTTTCGTACATAAAACCTTCGGTTTCTAGTTATATGGGTTGGTATATATAAGTTCATTTATGAGTTGAAACTCGTGGGTCCACCCATTTTATATTCGTGAGTTGAATGATTTTTATCCATGAATTGAGCGGGTTTCAACCCACTTCATTTTGACCCGGTGCATTTTTGACCCGTTATAAAATGAATCAAAATGGATCACATCCATATGTTTTAATCATCCATATTACCCAATTCATATTCGACCCGTTCGCCCACTTGCCAATTCTATTAAATTACATACTAAATTCAGGGAAAAAATTTCAAAATTATATTATATATTTATATTTTTACACTCAAATACACACTTTTATTTGTTTTAAATTTTAAAATAAAATATTCTAATTTTATAATAAAAAATTTACAAAATGTAATCTAAGAAGTACAGTGGACTGTCCATAAACTTATGGACGGACCACCTTTCCTGAGACTTTCTCATAAATTGAATATCAATTAAATAAATTATCTTATTAGAGACGATTCAATAACAATTGTGATAACTTCCTCAATATTAACAATCTACCAACAAAAGTCATGAACCGCCTAATGAGAGAAAATGCATCTTAGATTCTTAGACATCAATCTACCAGGTTAATCAGGAATCTGCAGCATCACCAATTACAGACGATAATTCAGTAGATTACTGCACGAGTCATCTAGATAAAATAAAAATAAATCATCAAATTTTGTACTCCCTCTGTCCCAGTTCAAACTGCACAATTTTTGGTCAATTTTCTCAGACCATATTTGACCATAAATTTCAATTAGTATATAGACTCTAATATCATCATGTGAGATATTGTTAGACTCCTATGTCGACGTAGTTTTTAAATATTAAATTTTAATGTATTATTAATATCCGTAATTTAAATTATTAATGATCAAATATGGTTTGAGAAAGTTGATCAAAAAGTGTGCAATTTGAATTGGGACGGAGGGAGTACATGTTATGCACCTCAGTAATACCACGGAGTATAATATACGAATTGAGAGGCGAACATTAGAGGAAAAATAACGAGTTATATGTGCAAGAGTATGACTATCTTGACCTTTTGACTTTTCATAAACAATTTTAAAAGTCTTTTATATATGATTTGTTAGTAGTTCATTGATAAAATGATAGCTTTCATATTTTTAAATACTAGAATGATATTTTACATTAATAATCTTACCACCATCGTCGTATAACATTCTTCATATTTTTGAGTTAAATATTTTAATACTAAACACTTTATCATAAATTATAAATAATATAATTATTAATTTATCATCGCATGAGATATAATTAGATTTGTTGAAAGATATATCCCACATCGGTTCCTTACAATGATAATAACTAATATGTAAGGTCTTGCGTCATCTCCACTTAGTACCAATTGTTTTAAAATGGAAGCCCAAGATACCTTTAAATTTAACATGATATCAGAGCCAACTGTTTAATACCTGAACCCAAGTTGAGTTTATTGGACCGATGTGTGGATCCCCTTTAATTTGACCCGATATGGGCCGTGGAGTGTTTCCACGTTGGCACATGAGGGGCGTGTTGAAAGATATATTCCATATCGGTTCCTTACAATGATAATAACTAATATATAAGGTCTTGAGTCACCTTCACTAAGTACCAATTGTTTTAAAATGGAAGTCAAGATACCTTTTAAATTTAACACAATTATAATTTATTTTATGCTTTTGTTATATGAAGTTAAAATTATATGTGGTCAATACACACCTTGAAACTGAACTTTGGAATGGATAGAGTATGACCAATTAACAACTAATTGTGGGTGCCAAACGAGTGGGGATTTAGATGAAAATTTTATGAACATGTAATTAACGAAATTGCTTATCATCATTTACTTCAGAATTGGATATAACTGATATTCTATGGATAAGAGAGATTTTAATACTCATTTGATCCCAAATTATTGTGATGTCAATGAAAACACGTTGGATATCCAGTAATTTGTCAATGGATATTCAATTGTGAAATGTCATAATTTTTAAGATGATCTTGGCATAATTTGATGTCGGTCCGATAAATCCGTGCGAGCGGCGTCGTTTTAATTAAAATCCGCATAGCCACGTTTTAACGCTACAGCGCAGCTGAGAATCTGGGACACGCCACTCGCCAGCAACCCTTCACGGTCTTTGTAGATAAATAAATGTGCAGTGTCATCAGTCATCACACGTTCATCCCTTTCATAAAACTTGCTGAAAATTGGTCATTTTTCTTTCGTCACATTATTTGCATTTACTGGTAACTGATATCACTAACGAATAACGATACAAATGGAGAATTTCCGATCAATTTGTTGAAGAGGAAAGAAATTCGTGAAAATGTTCTTAAACGACTTCATCCGCCGGAGACTCGCGTCTCTACTGCGGCCATGGTTAAGTGGCGAACCGGAAATCGAATTCGAGCTAGGGTTCCTACGCGGCGGCGGCAAGCTGAAGAACATTCACTTCAACGCTTCCGCGCTCAACCGATTGCTGGACGATTCCCCTGGCTACCGTTTCAAAGAAGTGAGTGTAGGAGAACTGAGCGTTCGATTTTCGTGCTGGTCATTTCCCGCCATATCTCTCCAAGTGCACGGTCTCCGTATCAGTACTTCCTTGGGGTACGCTACTTCTATTAGGACACTGTTTGCATATTTGCATTTATATTTTTACTTATTTCGGTTTTAATTGTGCTTGTTTTAAGGGAAGAAGCAGCACCTGGAAATGTGAGACTTAAACTCAGGGATACGTACTTGGAGGACAAGAAGAAAGATATTGCAGATATTGATCCTGAGGTACTAGCATCTTGAAATTGTTTTCGCTTCCATTGAATTATAGTGATGCTTCTGCTGTATTGCGTTGTGTTATTTTGTTTTTTCGTGCTATAGTAACCTTCAAGGATTTATTATGAAGTCAGCCGCAACACTTATCTGTGCTAGGTTTCCCGCCCTTACTGTCATTGCCTTAGAGGCTTTAACCATCTTAATCAGTAGTCACTTCGTTCAACTATTCATGCATTATATATTTTAAGTATTTAGCATTAGTATAATATGAAATATTGCTGTTGGACAATAGAAGCAAGCTACCATAGGAGGCTTGGACTTGGGATTTGTGAAAAAGGAAGGATGTCATGCATTGCTGAAGTTTCTTAGGGAACACTTTCAATGCACACTTGTTGAATCATTTGTGACATTTGGATTGTTCTGCTGCACTGCACATCTGTTAAATCTACTATTTGATGAGTAGGGAACAATAATACCCGTTACCGTCCTTGCATACTTTATTTGTTGAATTCCAAAGCTCAGTAGTTAGTGTTTTGAATTTCAGGGAAGTGCTTTGCATGATGTCATTGAGAAGATTTCAATGGTTGTTATTGGAAGTTGGAGAGACAGTTTAACGTCTTCGTTCCTTAGATATTCTCATTTGCAGATGGATGAAATATATATTCTCCTGCTGCCTCCTAGTTCTAGTGATTCTGTTTCATGCGTGTTGGAGATAAAGGAAGTAGGCATAGAGTCTGAGTGTAGTCAGCAGATGTGCTTTCTTGGAGGACTGATTAGTTCTTTTTTACCAACTTCTCAAGTTTGCTATTTTGACCTTGAGATTAGAAACTTTGAGATAGGTTTTCGGAGAGAAAGTTGCATCAAATATGTTGTTTCTCCAACATATCTGTCTGTTTCAATGAAATTGGAAAACCTTCAGTTATCAGATATTGTCTTTTACCTTCCAGCTCTATGTTTTTCCTTTTCTCCATCTGATCTTTCTTTCATTTCGCTATTCTCGTCATTTGCGTACAAAGAGTCCAGATATGGTAGAAGTGGTAGGCATCTTTGGAGGATAGCATCAAGCAGAATCAGCTTTTTGATTCGCACTCCTAAGCTTTCATGGTATGGAGTTGCTAGCTCTGTAAAACTGTGGTTATGTTACTCACGCACCTATGAGAACATGCTTTTGATAGTTGGATATCCAGATAGGGACATGATTAGGGGATCTTTTTCTAAGATGCTCTCTGATAGAAAGTACTCAAGATCTTTTAAACACCATTGGGATGTAATTTCAAAATGTGAGGAGGATCTTCCTTCTGAGGCTATTGCTCTAGCACGACGAACAGTTCGTTTCAGAGTGTCAGAAAGTGCTCAAATCGGAGAACATACTGGTCCAGAATTCAAGGGAATTCTGTGGAGGGTCTTTCATTTATTTTCCCTTATTTGGGCTATGACTTGCCACATCTTACAAAAACTGTTTCTAAGAGTGCTCTATTTACTTCATGTAGTGGGTCATTCCCGTAATCAGCGTAAAGTTAGGCCACATATACAGCGTATTTGTGATGATTCTTTTCCAGAAAGCTGCTTCTATCTGAGTGTGGGAATATTCTCTGTTTCACTTTCCCCGGAAAAGGAAGCTCTGCCTAACATGCACGGGCCCTCATCCTTTAGGTTCTCGCCTGATGATTTAATTTCAATTCGCATATCATCTGAAGCTTTTCTTGTAGAATACTTTCAGAATTTTCTTGATCATCATGTAAAGCTTTCCTTGGGATCTATAAAGGTTGCTTCATCTGATGTGGAAGATGATAATGTTCATGCTAACCAAAGGCTAAGAGAACAGGAGATGAGGAAGATGAAAATTCTCAGGCCACAGGATATCTTGTGGTTTGAACCTGCTCAAAGAGTTGAGATGTTTAACAGTCATGATAGTGAAGGAGGAATGACTTCTATACCACTTTTGGAATCCCTTGTTGAAGAAATGTGGTTGGATTGGGAAAAAGTTCATGCTGAGCTGGTGAGAAATGATTTTGAAATTTCAAGAGCACCATGCGTTGTAATTGAGAGTAAATGTTATCTGATTGATCCAACAGCCAAGAGTCCTACATCTGGCTTTCACCAAGTGGTGATGGTGCTGGGAAGATTGAACTTTGTTTTGGGAAATTCAGCAATTTTGGCAATAGCTCTTCTCTTTGGACAGATGCAAGCTCTACTGAGAGCAGGTTATGGAGAGAGTTCAAATGCAGCTCAGGATAGTTCTGCATCTGGTTGGAATCTATCATTGGCGGATTCAAACATTGAAGTGAAGCCTCTTTCTAGCGTTATTGAAACAACCTTACGCAGAATTATTCCAGAAAAGATCATGCAGATTGGGGTGATGATTGCTGGCCCCAGATTTACGCTGTCGCTTAGAAAGGAGAATTCACTTGGTAGAGATGAAGATTTATATCTTGAAAGCAATGATGAAAAATTAGATCTATCGTTTGATGTTGAAGACATTGAATTTGTTATGTCACCAAATTCAAAATACAAGTTCTCAGAGACAAGTGAGTATAGCTTTCAGGATGAACAACTTAATGGCCTTAGAGTTGAGGAGCCTGATGATTTTGATATGCCCAGGCCAACTAATGAAGTTTACAGTTGTCAAGCGGCTGTTTTGCTCAATGCTCATCTGAAATTTAATGGACTGAAAGCTTACCTTGGTGGATTATATGGTAAACCAGGCAATGACGTTATCATGCTGAGTGCAATTACTGTTCATTCATCACTGTTGAGGTATACTCCTATAATATTTACTTCCAAATTCTGTTCTGATGCTAGCTGATGACTGCGATCACTGTCGATGTAAAAACATTTGCTGATTGTGGGCAACTGTGTTTATGACAGGAAGCAATGCCATTCATTTGGTTTAACCACAGTAGCAACCTCTATAGCTGTGAAATGGATAGCTTCTGGCTTCACTGCTGTTGTGTTTCTTGACGAGCTATCTTCTTTGATTGAGGTACTTGTAGCCCACTGTCTTCCATTGCAGTGTTTTAAATGGTTCCTTTGTTTGACTTTTCACATTCTGTGATGTTCTATATTCACTTTCATCATCACTTTAGTGCACTCTATCTGGATACTGTGAGCAGTATGAAGATCAAATTCCCCAGTCACTGTGGATGCCATATACTGCTCTATCTTTCTCTTGTTTGATCTATTTAGACAAATGACCAGATTCATTCTAAACTGTGTGTATAGCTTTGGGGCTGTGTGGAACAACTTTATTATATCAGTTGGACAATTAATTTTTCTTATTGACATCTCTGCCGTTTAAAATAAATAGATGTTTGGCATGCTTTGAGTTGACAAATATGGTTTTTGCATGGCTGCGTGAGGTCATTGATGCTAGTTGTTGAAAGTTTCAGGAGCTTTCACCTCTGAAAATTCGGTGTTGAAATCCAACTTGATTTTAATTAGTGTAATGTTGAACTAATGAGATTGGGGAAAAGGCATTTGTATCTGAAATTCCTTTGGTGTAGAAGAAATTAATTAGATTGGTGATGCTGTCTTCAGTTGGTGCTACATGTCTTCTGCATCTTTTTCTGTACTTGTGCAAAATGTTATTTTCTCTCAAATACCATGTACCCTTTTTGCAGGTAGTTTCAAGTTTATATTATGTTGCCTCACATGTATTCACCTTCTTTGGTTCAAGTGGTGACCTGAGTTTCCAAGATTTAATGAGGCAAGATTCTGAAATTGCTTCTTCTGAAAGTGGCAATTTGCTCGTAAATAGTAGAAAACAGATTTGTCCTTCTTCTACACAATCCTTCTTTGGTTTCAAAAATATCTTTGAGCTACGTTCTGTAGATATAGCCCTTTATTACTCCAGGAAAAGCCATTATAGGGATGTGATCCAAGCCAATAAATTAACTAGCCAAGAGCTGGCCTCATGCACAAAGCTTGATTGTGGTATTTATGTATCTGTTCAGCAGACATGTGGACGGTCTTCTTTAAAAGATGGAATTGTGGAACTTTTTGTTGACCTGTCTGTCATTCGTTGTGTTCTTGTCAGATATCCAATTGAGATAGCAGGCAGATCTGAACAGTTATCTTTGAAAAGTCTTCTGCTTTCTATGAATTCCCTGCTTGAAGCTTCATTATATCATTTCAAATTCTCTTTGTATATGAGAACTCTTGAGAAATCCTTGACTCGAGAACAGCAGGGAAATGGAGCTGATGCTTCTACTTCATTCATGTATGATGACGTTATTACGGTGATGAAGACTGAAAGACAAAGGGATGATTCATTAAATTGGCTTGAGGCAAATATCTATCTAGGGGAATTTTATTTGGCTGAGGCTACAGTAAAAGATATGCTTGTCAAAAAGAGAAAAACCAATAGTCTAAATGCATCTTTCTCTGCTGGTGAAGAATTTCAGACAATTTGCTGCAAATCCCAGGTTCTGTTCTGAATTCTTGAATTTTTGGTAATAATGAATGCTTCTTGGATTTACTGTAGATCAATTTTATGTAAGCTTGAGGAATAATGAAATCTGACTGATGACAGGGGCGCTCTATTTTGCTTGAAATAGAGGCTGTTTTGATGTTTCTTAAATGCCTGAATCTTTTTGTCGAGTTTTCTCGAAATAGAAAGGTATATTAACATCCTGTAAACTCTTGCACCTTTCAAGTATTCTCCATAACATCCAGTAAACTCCTGCAAGTATTTTGTACATAAGTACTAATCATTTGGGGAAGATAAACCATCAAAGCCATCTTTAACCAGTTTCCATTATCAGAATTTTGTACAACGTTACAGCCACGTGAGAAAGCTTTAACACTTCATTTCCTAGATAGAGAACCATAAGTCGAAATTAGCCGCAGTGCTTGACCTGAATTGTTCAAAACAGCAGAAGATCTCGAAACTTTTTGTGGCCTTTTTTGAAAGGAAATTTTCTGCTCCATTCCCCTCTCTCTTTGTGAAGGGTAGGATAGCATGTGAGTTATCCAAAATTTCCTTAATGTTAGAGCACAAAGAGAATAACATCCTAGCTTGTTTTAATCCTAAATGGATTGCCAGGAGTTTTGAGCGTAGAGGTGTGGCAGCAGGTTTAGTCTGAGTATATGCCCTTTAAAAATTACCAATGTCCAATATTCTCTTGAAATGCAGTCCTCAGCAAAATGCAGTCCTCAACAATTTCTTTTGGTCAATTTCAGTTTGATCATTTGAATCCGCGCTTTCTGATGGTGTTTTATGAACTTCTTTACTGATACCTATCTATTAATGTTATATGATACTGAAATAATGGTTTATCTATTTTATTTGGTAACCTGTGATGCCATACATTTTAAAGAGATTTGAGTCTCCTTTTCCTGTTCCTGACAAGGTTATAAGCTGACCCTTTGGTTGGTTCTGTTTTGTGTTCTTATAGTGCAAATGACCCTATTCAGCTTTAGTGAATCTTATTATTGAAATGGACTCTTAATATAAGGGGATGTGGAAGCATTATGTTATCTTAGTGTAAAAATCTGGTTGTTGATTGCAGTAACCAGTACTGTTCATGTGGTAGGGAAACGGTTTGCTGAAGAAAGCCAAGGAGCTACTATTGTCACTGTTAGCTGAAGAAAGTCAGGAAAGCTCTACGATTACGCCAGCTCCAGGTTCTTTCTCGTCTTTTTTCTGCTTATTAATTTGAGCATGAGTGCCTGATTTTGGTTTGGATATTGATCATATGATCCGGTTCTGTCAAATGCTAACATTTTAGATGATGATATGCTTATCTCTGTCTATGGAGCAAAAATAGCTTTGTATTTATGCTAAACTGAAATAAATGCAGGATCCTGATCTGAATTGGTTAATCTCTTGTGCATTAATTATCATAGCTTAAAGAGTCCACATCCTTATAAAAGAAGAACGGACCGAGGCCGAGGAATTTAGAAAGACTAGGGTTTAAGCCTATTCCTTATTGTTCATCCCCGGCTCAAGCCCATCTTCTTCTCCCTAGCTCCTCTATATTTGTTTCCCCGTCATTCAAATCATCTCTGGGGGTTTTCTTAAACCCCTACACCCCCGTTTTCCGATCACACGGCGGTTTCCGCCGCCGTCCCCCTAAGTTATTGAATTCGTTACAGTAAGTTCTCTTAGCTTTACTCTGCTCGTCAACTTCGCTTTTTTCTTTCTTTTTTAATGTGTGTTACTCTTTTGGCGCCTTTTGCTCCGTTCATTTTTTTCTTCTTCTTGTTGCGGCTTAGGATGTGGTAATTTTTCTCACTTTTTTCTGTTTGAGTTGCTAAATTTGATTGATTGATTCATTTGTATGGAGCTTTAGGTAATTGGCTCTTATTTTTTCTTGGCCTTGGGATTGGTTTTTTGTGGGTGTGGTGTTAATGTGATTGGAATCGTCTCTACGTTGTTTGCTACAAGTAATTTTGCGGCGGCCTGAGGCGATTTAATCACTACACTTTAGGTTTCTTGGCGTTAGATATTTGATTGCGTTCTGTACTTTTTGTATTGAAGTTTGTAGCTGTGAATTATGTGAATTGTATTAGGCATCATTGCTTTGTTTCCTGGTCTCATTGAAATGAATGTAAAAATTCTTAATCTTGTGTTCCGCATTGTGTTGCAGGCTGTTCGAATGGAGTCGTATCTTTCCTGGCCTTCAATATCAGACACACAGCCAATGATGGGCCATGATGACAACTTTAACGGTACATCGGATTCAAAGAGTTGATGATGATGATAGAAGAAGCTGTGTCAAAACCAATTCATATTTCTGAAGATATTGTGCCTAGAATCTTGCCTTAGATGACAAAAAGCATCGAGAAATATGGTATGTGTTGTTGGATTTATTCCATGATGTTTCATATATGTTGATGCATATGAATTGCAGGTAGAAATTGCTTTATGTGGCTTGGCCCGAATCATGCAGTCGTCATCTTAGACCCTGAACTCGTGAGGGAGATCTTTAACAAGTACTCCATATACCGAAAGAATTTTCATCATCCACTTATGAGGTACCTGTTAAAAAGTGTGGTAGCAGCTGATGGTGATCAATGGACCAAACATCGTACACTCATCAACCTTGCTTTCCATCAAGAGAAGTTCAAGATTTCATCTCATCTTTAATCATATTATTCTAATTAATTTTCTGTGCCCTTTCGGAGGACTAGTAAAGAAAATCTCGTCCATCAGTGTGCTAAATTGCTAATTAGCTACGCTTGCCTTTCTTATTTTAGTTAGCATATGCTGCCAGCTTTTCACTTATGTACCAGTGAAATGTTGAGGAAATGGAAGGAGAGTGTTTCATGCTTTTCTGAGTGGCATACTGATCTCATTGATTGAGAATGTTACAAGTGCACAAGGCAATGACAGTTGGTTTTCTGATAATTTGTACAAAGGCCATCTTGATTATTTCTATGGGCTGCTCACAGGCCTTTGTTTATTTTGCAAAAGCTTATACTTACAGATCTGGTTGAAGATATATGCAGGTCAAATTGTAGAATGGGTACAGGAATTAGGCTATTGGATTAGTGCCACTTTTTCTTATGGATATGTTTTCTGATGGAAGCTATATTAATTTCTATGCAGGTTACATGATCAGATTTTTAATATATTTTTTTTAAATTTCAAATTGGAACT
>JAULKJ010012552.1:0-17806 GCA_032355405.1 Rubia balearica
GAGGTTGGGGCCATAAATTGACCAAAATTATTTGTTGGGGCTATGAAGTGTTCACTTTATTTGTTAGGGCAAAAAATAACCATTTGACATTTGGTAGGGCTATAAAAACAATTTAGTCTTTTTAAAAATTTTAAATATTGCATTATATAAGTCAAAAAAAAGTAATAATGTGTATTTAAATGTTAAAATATATTAGAAAACATAATATAAACATACACTTTAAAATGTTTAAACTTAGTGTATAATTGAACAAATGTAGTGTATAAGTTGGAAATTGCAATGGCTTGTCCACAACTTATGGACATGCCACTTGTTAGGACATCTACCCTTCTTTCAAATTTTGAGGCAAAAATTTTCTAATAACTTTTAATTTACTATTTTTGAAAAGACAAATTTTAATTTAATTTTTCAACACCAAATTATTTTTTTGAAAGTATAAAGCTTGCTAAAATTCAGTTCAATCAATCCGTACCGGTCAAAAATTGAAAATAATTTCAGTCCAATTCCAATCCTAAATAATCACTAATCGATTTAATTTTCTGTTCAAGATTTTTTATGAGATTCCGATCACAACTAATACCAGTTCGGTTCGATCCAGTTTTGGACCGACGAAACCCATTGTAATGATAGAGATATAATAAGGAGCAACTCAAATTAACTTCCAGCGATGCATACAGTTTTAAAAAATTCTTTTATGAGATCCACACGTCATTAATTACTCTTGTTTACCAAAAACAAAATAGAGTAAAGGGAAAAATAAACAAGTAACGACGTTGATGGAATAATTGATATTTATTTTTAGGCGTAAATACATTTATAATCTTAAGTTTATATTAAAAGTGTCAATATAATCCTGTAATGTCAGAAAATGTCAATTTAACTCTAACTAATTATTGTATGTGTCAGTCTAACCCTAACTTTTGAAAACTTTGTACTGATATAACCAAACTTTCTAATTTCGACATTGACCAAATAAATCAGGCAAGATTAGTAAATGGAATGACAAAAATATTCTCGAATAAGAAGTTTAAAAATTAATACTTAAAATACCCTTAATCTTCTTCTTCTTTTCCATTTAACCCCACCCTCCACCACTGGTCGCTGCCACCACCCTCTCTCACTCCTTCGCTGCCACTAATCCTCAGTAAACCAGAGAAAGAACGCTTAATTAGCAACCATAACAACAATTCCGTTTATCCTCAAGCTCAAAATTAAGTGCTAGATTCAGTCCTGTGTACAATAGATGTACTTACAAATTTTAATCAGCAACTATATTAACATGAACATCACAAATCTATCGTAACAATGAAGATGCCAGCTTCACACACCACCACTCGGCCGATCCATCTCCAGTGACTAAGCCACATCCCATCCATCCCACGTCGGCAACTTAGCTCCAGGTCTCCACCACTCCATCTCTGCTCGAATGAAATCATCTCAGACTGACAACTAGTCCGACTGCGCCGCTGAAGCTTGAGATTGCATTACCACCTTCGACGAAGCATTCCAACAGTGCCACCACAGCCTGCACCCAGCCCAACGGTCAGAATTGCTGGCGAAGCCCTACCGTCAACCAGTCAAATGCAGCCTACTCTACGGTGGCGCAATACTTTGGCCAGGACACAAATAGATCCAGTAAAAAAGTTGCAATCATAGATAGACTGAATAAAACAGCTATAATAAAACACAAAACACGCAACTTCAATTTCAGGTGGTTAAAGCCAAAACCCTAGAGTGAACCAAAATTCCATAGCCACTTCCACTCCCAGACCCACACTGCGATGCTTTGCACACGCAGCTGGCGCAGCCGTTGTTGCCGGAGTTAACATCGGTGGATTCGTCGGCAATGACCTCGATCAGGAGAACACGGTCGAAGAAATTTGGTCTTTGAACGTTATGCATTTGCGGAGGAGGAAGGGGATTTAGGTGAGAGAATGAGGAGAATTTAGGTGGGAGATGCGTCGAACTTCGGCATCTGTTCGATGAGAAAGAAGGGGAATTATGGTCCTTCATATTTTAGTTTTTTAATCTTTTTTGGACAAGGATAAAATGTTCCTTTCAACAAAATCCTGCCATAAAACTGTTGACTAAAAAGTCAGTAGGGTCAAAGATTATTTTGGTACTTTTTAAGATTGCAGGGTTATATTGTAACTTTCAGGCCAAAGTTAAAGTCATTTTACCACTTAACTCTTATTTTTATTTATTACATAGAGATTTTTATAATTTTGTAAAATTAAAGTCTATAGAAGTATGATTATGCGCTTCTCAAGTGAAATACACCCTCCCTATCACTATATTTGGCACAATAATATTAAGATATTTTATATATATATATAATTTAAAAGAGAGATTGACACTTTTAAGTAAAATTCACAGTTTAGTACCCTATTTTAAAAATTGTTCTGAAGAGGTACTCACTTTTCCATTAATATCATGAAAATATACTTTTTAGTTAAAAGTGGGTACCATTATGACATACTTTTGATCCAAATTAGTACCTTTTTTGTTAGAAGGTACCTTTTGATCAATAAAAAATAGGCACCTTTAAAGGACGGATTCAAAATATAGGTACCAATCTTTGAATTTCAATTAAAAGTGGGTATCATTTTGGACAAACTCTCTAATTTAATTTATATGAAGAAAATTAATTAAAAGAGTAAATTTTTTATTAAGTAATCGAAAATGATCCACTTTTTACCATAATTTTTTTTAAAAAAATTATATGAAAATAAAATGTATGCTAAAGTTGAGAAAATTGGGAATGAAAAACTTTCACACTGAAAATAAAGGGAAAACTACGTTTCTTTCCATTTTTTGTGCAAGCAAGATAGAGGGAAAGAAATGTTACATGTGGAAAGAAAGAAAGGAGCAGTGAGAAGGAGATTCGCCTTTTTTTAACATAAGAAAAAACCCACCATAAGTTGGGTGATTTTTATTAAAGTTCCCCACCATAACTTGTGATTTTTTAAAATAAAATCATAAAAAGAAAAGATAAAGAGCAATTTTGTAATTTCATATTTAATTAATTAGCAATTTATGCAAATTATGCAAATATAAATAGTTTGTGTTGAAATATCAAAAGGAAATTTTGACGAAAGGAAATCCGCTGGTAGAAATATTTCATTCCGTATCTAAATTTGAAAAATATATCAATTCATATATTGATTCGATTGGATTTGATTTGATTTAAGAAAATTGGAATTTATTTTATAATATCCCATTTCGTATGATATTTATTTTGATTGGATTGGATATATGTGTGTGTGTGTGTATATATATATATATATATATAAATTTCTTACCACAAGAGATTGGATTCGATCATTCATATTTCCATGGGATTTGATTGCAATCAGAATTGGAGATGGAATATGAATTTTTTTCACACTTAATATTGGATGTGTGCGATTAGCTTTTAATAAAAGACAATTCGGATGAGTTACTTCCAGATTTAATTGAAGAAAATGTGCATTCAGGTTTTAATATATCTCAAGAAGTACTCAAGAGTTGTTAGTTTGTGTTCCAACATGATGTTAAACTATTTATTAAGTTCAGAGTCGTATTAATTCTTCGAGATGAGGAGATACAACGTCCACGAGTTTCTAGGCCAGAGAGAGTCTGATAAAGGCAGATTGGTAGCAAAGGAACGTTGCAAAATCCACAGTTATAATTTGATAGGATAAGTATAATTGTATGGTGTACTTTGTACTTATCTTTTTTATTAGTGGATTTATTCTGAACTGGGCAAGACCCCACAAATTTAGGTGATTTCACCAAATCGCGTAACCAAATCTCGTGTATTAACTTTTATGTTTTATCATACTTGGTTTCGTTGGAACTATTTAATTGGGATAAAATAAATAATTGAAAAAAACCAAAATTTATATTTGTATCAGAGCTAAACCACTTATTTTACCTTGGTTTTGACAAGGAAAGTGTGACATGATTTTATTAATGGTGATCAAAGAAGGAGAATTTGTGTCTCGACCACCACTGTTTGAAAGAATGAATTACAACTATCAAAAAGCTTGAATACGAGTGATTATAAATTCACTAGATGGATTGACTTGGCAAAATGAAATGGAATCCCCCAGTTACTGGAAGTTCTGCATAGGGATGGGCAAAAAAATCTGATAACCGTAAACCAAATCAAAAATTGATTATCCGAATATTAAATAAACCGAACCAAATTTAAGATTCAAATATTTGAATCGATTAAAATCAAACTATGAATATGGGTTGTGGTTTTATTTTTGGTTTCTAAACACAAACAAAAAATTGACTTGAAAACTTAATTATAAACATATAAATTAATTAAATATATGCTAGGAAATATTAAAATAAATATTAATTTTATACGAAGAAAATAAAAGGGTTAAAAAAATTCATCTAATTCTGCCTAATTTTTAAATCTTAATTTCTTATAGTTTAATTTCATATTTCTTTCAAATCTATTTTATTGAATAATTTGAGAGTTAAATATGCGAGATTCGTGTTGTTTAGATTTTGATGGCCTTTTAATTTTTAATCTACACAATTTTTTTCAAATCATGTTGATTAGGTGAAAATTTTCATGTCGTTATTAGAAAACAGGTACATAGGCACCAGTATTTTTGTGCTAGGAGAGAAATACCGGTGCTAGGAATTTTATAGGCACCAGTATTCTTTTAAATGAACCAACATTTCGGTGCTTATAAATAAATCCACCACCGGTACGCTGAATACCAGTGCCTCTAAATAGATTCAACACCAGTACACTTTGAAAACCAGTGCTAGATATCGGTTCCTTTGAAGAAAAAATATCTAAATTTAATATATTCCAGCACCGGTTTTGGATGAATGACATACACCGGTGCTAATACCGGTGCCTATGACCGAATAGTAATTTTGGCGGGTAAAAGTTCAGTGGAAAAATATCCAACAGCGGTATGTTGATGAATGACACCCGTAATAGTACCGACGCTCTATACAAAGATATTTTTTTTTATAAAAAAAGGTTTATGGTATAATTTACTCTTGAAAATAGGTTTATGGTATGAGTTACCCAAGAAAATGTACTAGCTCTTTCCAACATTTTACCAAAAATATAATTTAGGTAAAAATAACAAAATTATGTATTTTGGAGCAATAGATGATCGGGTAACACAATTTTGGGCCATAGTGTAATTTTTCAAAACTGTGTAGCGGTAATCAATGTTGACCTTCGAGACCCTTCTATATTTAGTCAAGAATAGCAAAAAAAAGTGCATTTTGGAGCAATGGATAATGGGGTAATACAATTTTGGGTCATAGTGTAATTTTCTAAGACTGTGTAGATGTAATTAATGTTGACTTTCGAGACCCTTCCTTTCACCCATACATTGCCAAATCTCAAATTCACAATTGTATATTATTGAATTGCATTTCGGTGTCACCAATTTCGTGATTCGACATATCCAACTTTGTTGAAGAGACCTAAGTGCATAAAAACTTTACTCGTAACTCCAAATCGAATCCGCTCGAAAGTGATGCTACCCTATACAACCCCGTTGTATTTTCCAAGTCTATAACAAAATATTTATTAACAATTGGGCACAAGAACATATCCATAATTTTTTCTAATTTCCCTTTCTTATTTATAATTAATCAACTCTAAATTACTCTAAAACATGTACTAGCGTTTTTTCAAATTTTCATAAAAAAATAATTTATTTTCTATTTCTATATTAGTGCAAGAATAACAAAATTGTGTACTCTATTTTGGAGAGATGGATAATGTCAAAAAATATTTTGGACCATAGCATAATTTTTCATAAATATGTTTGAGTTTCTTCCATTCACCCATTGTACCTAATTTCAAAGACACAATCGACTCTTATTAATTGCATTTTGGTGTCTTTAATTTTGTGGTTCACCGCCTCCAAATTTCTTCTATGGACCTAATAGTAACATTTAAAAAATAACTTATAGGTAAAATAATATTAGCACTGGCATTGCTTTCATTCATACTGGTGCTAAGTTATGGCGGAAAAATGAATTTCCTAAATTTTCATTCATAATTTTGGAGGGATTGTTTAAAAAATTGAAATATTGGATTTTGCACCGATATGAATTACTTAGGCACCGATATTTGCACTGGTGTTACATACTTAGAATTATTTTTCCAAATGTTTCCTCTCGGGTTCAAAAAATAATAAATGTTCCACATTGAAGCAGCCCCAAGCAGCTGTTTTTCAGATACATAGGCATCAGTATGAGCCATTTTGGCACTTATTTTTGTACCGGTGCCCCTACTTAGAAAAAATTCTCAAATTTGTTCTCAGGTTCATGTTTTAAAAAACCCCATTTAAATCAGCCTTAACCAACTGCTTTTTGTATACATAGGCACGTGTATGAGCCATTTTGGGCACCAATTTTTGTACAGGTACCAGCGCTAGGTAATTAAAAAAGAAGTCCAACTTGGTTTCATCTGAACCATTGATTTCTTTTGTTGACCGAATCTCAACCATTAAAACTTTGTTTATAAAAACTAAATCTGAAACCCTAAATCTAACCCACCCTTATTTTCTCGACCTCCTCCTCCACCACCTCTCCATCTCTGCTTCCGCCTTGCCCAAGTTTGAATGCTTCGACGCCGATGACGACCCCCTCTTGGCCCTCCCCATAGCCCATCATTTCCGAAGATATCTCTTGGACCAGCCCCGATGCCCTCTCCCCACTGCCATCTCCCCGCGCTCCACCAAATATTTTGGGTTTAGCTCAGATCTATAGCCTCTTAGCTCTCAGCGCCACCACCGGATCACACCTCAACCCTTGCTTCCGATGTCACCTTCAAGGTTCTAGTTCTTTGATACTATCTAGGATTTATGGAGATTAGGTTTTACTGTTTATGATAATTAATGTTGTTAATCTATGTTTTGTTCCAGTTTGTTTCATGAATTAGGGATCTTATGTTGTTAATAAACTTCAAAGTAGTGGTTATGAATTTTTCTATTTTCTTACATGAAATTCTTGTGATTTTGTGTTTTGTCCATCCTATTGTTCTTTATGAATGTTGGGTTTCATATTCCGGCAGGTGAGTTTATTCTCACCAGCCAATTTTTTTTTTATTGATCACCTATTAACTAGCACCAGTACAAATGAGCATAGGCACCGATATTTCGACCGGTGCCTCAGTAGCGGTGTGCTGAGATGTAGATTTTTAGCACTAGTGTATACCCTGTTGAAATCTATATTCCAACATCGGTATACACTATTGATGCCTTTATAACTATGTTTCAGCACTATCATATTTAGGCACCAGTAATCTGGGGGCCCAAATTACCGATGTCTATGTGCCAAAATACCGACGCCATCGGGGGAGGGGTCACTGTATTTGTGTGTTTGTGCTTTCTAATTTTTTTTAACGCACATATTGTAATGTTAGTTATAATGTTCAGGTATTGAGTACTTTATGTTTCCTTATAATCTTTTTCCAATTTGGTTTATTTAAATATATTTGAATTTAAATCAGAAACCAAAAAAATCTAATTTGATCAAACCGAATTTGATTTTTCCAATATGGTTCAGTTTTTAGTTTTTGTTTGTAGAAGGTCTATCCGATTAAATCAAACCGAATAAACCAAAATATTTGAAGATCGAACTGATGCATACCCCTAGTTATGAAGGAGAGTCTAATTCTAAAGACTCAGCAGTAAAGCCTAAGGAGTATTGGCCAATAGAGGAACTAAAGGTTGCATTGGCGATGACCATAGCACTAAATACCATCTTTACTGTAGTAGATGAAAATCAGTTCAAACTCATCTCTACATGTCATCTGGAAATTAAAGTATAGGATATCTTACAAACAATGCATGAGGGAACACGTCGTGTACGTGAATCAAAGCTACAAATGCTGGCCTCAAAAATGGAAGAGCTGATAATAGAAGAAGATGAAATTATTGCAGTGTTCAGTGGAAAGCTTAGATAAATCACCAACTTGGCACATCAATTGGGAAATTTTTTACAAAGAATCTAGACTAGTGAAGAAGACACTAAGATAATTTCCTCAAAGATTCGCAGTTTAATTAGCTGCAATAGAAGAAGTAAGGGATATGGCTACAATGATGTTGGATGATTTGATGGGATCACTACAAACTTATTAGATGATGTTGTAACATCCAACGAAGAAGATAAAAAAGGAGTTGGCATACAAAACCTTGACGCCGAGAAATAATCATGAAGAGGATAGCTATGATGTGAATTAAGAATTTGTTCTTATCAAAAAAAATCCCAGTGATGCTGAAGAAAGTGGAAAATAAAAATTCTCAGGAAAGACTTAATTGGAACAAATGGTTTCAAGAATCTGGAAACAACCATGGACCATGAATGGAGCAAAGCACTCAGCAATTCTCAAGAAACTAAAATGGTAAAGTAAGACAATTAGGAAGGATTCAATAGAGAGAATGTGAAGGTGGACACATCCAGACTAAATGTTCCAACACTCGGAATAAGCAAGGAAAATCATACGTTACCTCATAGAGTGAAGATGAAGAAGAGGCGAATGATGAAGAGGAGTTGGCAAGTAATTTTGTGGCTTTCGGAGCAAAACTTCATGGAAGAAGTGAATTTATGTTTCAACGTGGCTTAGTAGAAGAAGTCCGATGTTCCAACACAGAGAAGCTAGGTGAAGAATATTCCTCGACCGATGACAAAGACATGATTGTGAGTGATGAAGATGTCTATGCTACATATGAAAAAATGTATGAAATGTGGCTGGAAGTTTTTTATGATAACAAACTCTTAAAAGGGAGAAAAATATTTTAGTTGAAAAGGAAGAGAGATGGCATCCCTAGTGAATGACTCAGGAGAGAAAATGAATTGTTAGAATTAAATCTGATTTCAATGACAAAAGGGTTGAAGTTGATGAATCGGCTATGAAAAGGTTGAATTATGGAAAAGAAAAATTAAATGAAATTCTCACCATGGGGTCAGGGTTATGGAAATCGACAAGGGATAGGCTACAAAAAACCATCTACCTCCATAGGAGTATTGAAAACAAAAGTTCAAGTCATGAAGAGAAAAGTGGTCAAAACATATCAACGAAAAGCTTTAATATGTGGTCAATGTAACTGTCAAGGTTATACAGATGATCATTTCTTTAAGCTTCTCAGAGATATTATAAATGGACGTCAACTCTTAGCATGTTCCAACATAGATCAAGTCCAAAGATTAAAGATGGTCAGAAATGTATGGATCCTTAAAACCCCTAAATTTGTGCCTTGTTTCTCACACATCTCTTATTGCACACTTTAGGGATTCTTGGTACTTTGATAGTAGATGTTCTCAACATATGACTGGATCTCAAGAGTACCTAAAGAAGGTCAAACCCTATGGTAGTGGATTTATTACCTTTGGCGGTGGAAAGAAAAGTAGGGTAGCAGGAAAAGGTGACCTATCGATAAAGAGATTTCCAAACTTTACCAGTTTTTTATTGGTGGAAGATATGAATGCCATCTGCTGAGTATTAAAAAGTTATGTGATATAATATGATGGTGGAATTCCATAAAGAAAAGTATATCATGAAATATGGTGATAATAAAGAGCTTACAGGCATTCGGTCATTAGACAACTGCAATCTGTTGGAACAAGAGGTGAACTGTTTAAGTGCAACACAAGATGAAGGAAAATACGGTACAAGAAATTTGGTCACATCAACTACAAGACACATGTAAAAATCACAAAGCTGAAGGAAGTACGAGGCATTCCCACACTTACACATAAAAAGAAAATCGTATGCGGTCCTTGTCAGCAATTCAGGCAGATAAGGGCATCTCAATCGTCTGTTCAAGAGATTACCACCTCCAAAACACTTGGACTTCTACACAAGGATTAGATGGATCCCTGAGTTCACCCCACTAGGGAGGCAAGAAATACATTTTTGTATGCATTGATGACTTCTCTCAGTAAATGGGTGGCATTCCTCAAAGAAAATTTGGAAAATCTTGATGTTTTCAGAAGCTTAGTGATCAAACTTCAAACAGAGAAGGGAAGCCCAGTTGGGAAGATTATTCGAATTCGTAGTGATCGTGGAAGATAATTCAAAAACTATCAGTTTAGTGAGTTTTGTGATGATCTAGGCAATTAGAATGAATTTTTCGCACCTATTACTCTACAACAAAATGGCATGGTGGAGAGTAAGAACATGACTTTTCAAGAGATGACTCAAATTATGCTAACCGAGAAAGGAATTGATAGGAAATGATGGGATGAAATTGTCAATATTGCATGCTACACTATAATCGAGTATAACTCTGACCATTCACCAGCATGACATCATACAAAATATATAAGTGCATGAATCCAAATGTACTGTATTTTTATGTGTTCAAAAACAAGTGCCACATTCTTAAAGATAGAGAGCAACTTGTAAAATTTGACAACCGTAGTAATGTTGGTGTTTTGTCAGATATTCGGTCAACATAAGGGCATATAGAGTGTATAAACTTTGGACCGATGTTCTTATGGAGTCTATCAATGTGTTGGTGGATAATTCTAATGAACTCAAGAAAATATACGAAGATGAAAGATAAGATTCTCGCCACGTTCCAACATCAGATGATTTTTCAGTCTAAGTACACAGTGATGTTAGAACATTAGATGAGGTGATACTGGAGGATGAAACTAGTGACTCCAATTATTTCAGTGATGTTGGAACACCATTCTCTACATATCCTTCTCATGTTCAAACACTAGTTGAAACAGAACCAAGTAGAAGAAGAACTCAATCAATACCCTTAGTTAACTACAGGGAACATGCTAGTCTACAATGTTTTCTCTCCCTCATTGAACCCAAGAATTACAAAAATCTCTCCTTATTTGTTTTTTGTGACACATCAAATATATCGATTGCTTAAATCTATGTTGATGATATTGTTTTCGGGTCTACTTCACCTTCCATAGTACAGGTTCCATAAATTTGATGTAGACTAAATTTGAGATGAGCATGGTGGGAGAACTCACTTATTTTCTAGGGTTTCAGGTTAAAGAAGAAAATAATGGTCTATTCATAAACCAAAGTAAATATGTATTGAACTTGGTGAAGAAGGTTGTCCCTGATCTGTACCTAAAAGCATGTGTTAACCAATGAGTTTAGCACATTTATTAGTATGTTTTGGTTGGTTAATTGCTAGGTTTGGTCTGATTTACATTACAAGGGGTTTAAATAGTCATTGTCAGTTTTCTTGTCTAAATCCTTAGTTCTTTAGACTTATTATACCTAATGGATGTTATGACCTTACGAGATTTCTCATAAGCAATTTTGCGTAGATAGTAGAAGGCCATTCGCAATGATGGTAATAGATAATAGAAGGCCATCACACAGACGGTATTAGACAGAAGGCCACGAGTCAAAACGTGGTGGTAGATGGAATCGTGCCAAAAAGGAGAAAGGAGTCGAAGCTCAAACAAGTGAAGACTGGCACGAGCCATGTTGTACTGTACGGGTTGTGCCAGCCAAACTGGAAAGTGCCAAAGGGTCATGGCACGGGATGCAAGGAACTGCACGGACTGTGTCATTCAAAGGCATCGTACAACTAAGTATGCAGCACGGGCCGTGCCATATTGCGCGGCATGTGCCCCTTGAATTTGAAAATCCTAAAAATGGGTTTTCATGGCCTAATAGTTAAGAATATTATGACTAATATAGCCTCAACTAATTTTTCAGTTCTTATGAATGCTAAACCATTTGGTTACTTTAAAGCCTCAAGGGATATTAAGAAAGGGGACCCTCTATCCCCATATTTGTTTATTATGCTCAATGAAGCTTTTTCAAGAAACCTTAGTTTGCTTTTCAATCAATCAAGAATTAGTTATTTTAACCTGTCAAACTCCGTGCATAAGTTTTGCTGATGATATAGTGGTTTTTACTAAGGCTAATAAAACCAATTTGCAAAATATGAGGAAGTTCCTAAATGTCTATGAAAGAGCAATTGGTTAAAAAATAAACTTTGCTAAATTTTCTTTCTTTTTTGTCTAAGCATGCAAAGCCACATCATAGGAATCTTATTCCTAGCTTAATAAGTATTGATGTTGTATATTTCCCTTCCAATACCTTGGATGTCCAATTTTTTTATAAAAAGGACAAAGCATAACTACTTCCAAAGTGTTTTTGAAAAAATGGTTGCTAGAATTTTAATGTGGCAGAATAAATGGTTGTATCAAGCAGGCAGATTAATATTGATTAAGCATGTCCTATTAGCAATTCTTTTGCACATTCTAGCTGTGATCAAACCTACAGTAGGGATTATTGATAGGTTACATGTCTTATTTGCAAAGTTATTTTAGGGTACATATGAATTTGGCTAAAAGAAAACTTGGAGATCCTGGTCTAATTTAAGTTTTCCTGTTTTAGAGAATGGACTAAATGTTAAAAATTTGCATTTAGTCACAAGAGTTTTTCATTAAAACTCTGTTGGAAAATGCAAACTGGAAATAACCCATGGACTTTGTTCATGTGGTCACTTCCAGATTACCTTAAAAACTCTAAAACTTGGAATATAATAAAAGGAGTTAATGATATTGCTTTTTCTATTACAATACTATGGGTAGGGGAAGGTAAAGTGTCTTTTTGGAATTCTAATTTGTTAAACAAAGAAGTTTTGATAGATATATGGAATTGTGAAATAGAGTTTCCTTATCCTGACCTTACAATTTATGAGTTTTTCTATAATCAATAATTTTATTCTAATATCTTTAAAACTAGCCTTCCTTTGATTACCATGATCCCATGTCAAGAGAGTTTTCTCTTTTTGAAAACTATAAAGAGTTTTTGAACTGGAAATCTGAAAGCATTGGGGTTTTCTTATTCTTTAAGATCAACTTATGACCTTATAAGAAAGAAAAATGGTCAGGTTCCTTCATGTAAACTATTGTGGTCTAAGTTTGTCCTAAGAAAATAAGTGTGTTCAACTGGAGAGTACTAAACACGTTGCTACCTATCTTTGATATACTTGAGGATTTTAATTTTCATCTTCCATCTATATTTTTATTAGTTGCATCATATTTTTATTAGCTGTGAATGGAAAAATAAAGTATGGGATAGGTTTAATTTATTTTTTTATATGGAAAATTTGTACTTTCAGAACCTTTGGGACAGATTTTTTTTCATTATTGGAATGTGGAAGTCCACTCAAGAACTCAAGGGATTTGTATAAGATTGATTCCATCTATTACTACATGATTTATATGGTGCACTAGGAATAAATGCATATATGATAAATATGGAGCAAATATGCTCTCAAGTTACTGATATGATAAGAATGTTTATGAAAATTCATAGTATAAAATGGAAGAGAATAGAAGAACAAAAGATAGTGCCTACTCTGTTATCTTTGGCTTCTGTGAATTCTGTTATGCAGGTGAGAAAAAATAGCATAGTGGCCTGGGGATTGCTTCAGGAAGCTAAGCTAAATACAGATGGATCATCTTTAAAGTCTGGTGCACCAGGAGCAGGTTTAGTGATAAGAAATCAGCAGGGACATGTTTTAATAGCAAAGGCACTGCACCTTCAGAGTACTGACAGCATGGAGGCAGAAATCAAAACTTTGATTTCTGTATGGCAACAACTTTCTTTAACGGTTTTATTGACACTCTCATTCTGCTAAAGATGATAAAGAAGAAGTTCAAGATACCATGGAAGTTTACTAACTTGATCAGAGCAATATGGAATTTATCAGATGATCTTTCCTTTACACTTATACACACATATAGAGAGAATCAAATATTGTGGCTGATGCATTAGCTAAGCTAGCTAGTTCTACAAAGACTAATCATATATTTCAGCATGCTACATTACCACAAAATAATAGTTAACAAGGTTAACATGACTAGTTAACGAGATTTAATTAAAATAATAGAAAGGTAAAATGTTTTAGTTGCAATATAAAAAATTTATTATGCAACGTGCAGTAGTTATAAGTCTATGATCCGATTAATGTAACCCAAAATTTTTATTTTCATTTATTTTAATCTGCAGTTTAAACCTTGATTTTTCCATAATTTATAGAAAGAACATCTTTTTTGAAGGACTCTTATACTAAACACATCATAAATATGTTTTAATAAGCGTTGAGTTACAGATACTAATTAAAATTAGTAATTTTACTTGTTTAGGAAATAAAATATGTTATACGGTTTATATTATTTTATTAACCTCTATCAAAATTCAATCAATTTTACCAAATACTTTTATATCAATAATAAAAATAATTAAAGCATTGTTTATGGTAAAGTGTGGTTGGAAAATTTTATAAGTGTTTTTTACTTATAAACTAATCTCCTTTTGGTATTTGGTTAATTGTTTTAAAAGGCTTATTTTATGAGAATAATTTATTGTTAAAGTAAAAGTAGAAGTTCGTTTTCCCTAACTTTTAAAATAAGTAAGATTGTGTCATTTTTTTTACAAGTGCAACGACACCAAACACACCCTTTGTGGCTTGATTTTTCAAGCAGATGATTTGCCAAACTACATTCTTTTTTAATGAAAACCGTCTCTAGGACGAGGGTTTTTAGGGTTCCCATCCCTTTTCTATTCAGCTCAAATCGCACAATGTGCGATTACACCATATGATGTGGGATATACCCATTTACACTGAAGCACTAGCCAAATATTAAAATTCTAATCTATGATCCCAGTGGTTAAAAGAGAGATATACAAAGGCATTAATAGATATTACAACCCTAAACAAGAACTTACGTAGCAATGAGAAAGGCACAGAAATGATAAATGGTTCTCACTGTGTTGTCCGAGTGTAGCCACAATTTACTCAATCCGAGACTATCATAATCATCAAAGTGAATGCATTAAATGAAACGTCTGCAAAAGGATCCATCCACATTTCTGATCAAATATATAAGGCAATCAAAACAAAGAAAAATGAAGCTCCCCAACTAAGAATCCTGTCTAGTTTCCATTTAACCCATTAACATCTTCCCTTAAACTATAACCAGTCATTTTAATTACCATAAATTTTTTTTTTTCATCAATGTTTAGACATCACTTATAATAAGTAGAATTATCTCTAACTTGACTCCAAAAGGCTTTAAACATCACATGAATCGAATAAACAATCTAATTGGCCTCATCATCCTAATGAACCAAAACCTACATATCTAATTTAAATCTTCAGAAATGGCGTTATCACCAAAAGTCCAATGTTTTAACGACTTTAACTAGGATTTCTCATCACCGTCTCTTTGGATATCAAATCTAAAGTGAATCAAGTTTTACCGGACTACAGGCAGTTGAGAAACAATCATTGACAGATTCAATTCCTACTCAATGTTTAAATAATAAAAAACCGCTTTTAATTAGACCTTATCTAATGAAAATAAATATAAAAAATAGTTGGAAAACACTAAATGAATAATAAAAATACATAATCAATATCCTCCCACCACGAAAAGAAGAAAATAGTAAAAGAAAAAGAAAGCAATACCCCTTGTGACCATTATTTCACTGGAGGACGCTACCGGTATCCATTGTAATCGCCAGAAGTATCTTGACTACCAGCTTGTAATAAAATTTTGCACACCCTATGCTTGTTGCTTCCATCAAAGATATACCGATAAAAATGATGTCGTCGCAACATTAAAAAAATCAAAAATATCTATTATCATCACGATGATGTTCCGCCACAAAGAACGGTCATTTTCTAGAAATCTAGCCCGCCAAAATCTCCATCTCTATCTAAGTTCACCAAGATTCAGAGCATGATACAACATTGACTCGGACCTAATGGTGATGACTCGGACCAAGTTGCGCTGACTCGGTCCACCAACTCTGGCTCAATCTGTTGAGTTTTGCCTCTGGCTCACTCTACCATCTTTAGTGGTACCGCTAGACTAGAAACATATGTGGCTTTTGTAATAATGGTGAAAGCACTTTTTAAAGCATTTCAATTGCAAGCAAAGCTCTTGCAATTAGATCTATCATTTTTTTTAAACTGGCGAGTTAGTAAACTATAAATTTATTCAATGATAAGCTATGATAATTTATTTTTGAATAGATCTCACAATTTTATTTTTATCTCATAATTTTTAATACATATAAAAGCTACAAAATCTGACAACAATATTAAATAAATAAAGTATTATTGTTATAGTTTAACTTAAATTTATTTTAGACAAAAAATTAATGGCACAAGTAAAAAAATACTTAGTGAGATTAACAAAACATCATAAAGTTGTTGTAAACGAATATCACTTTTACTCTTTATATTTTCACTACATTTACAAATATGCTTCATCAAATCTACCTTGAGAATAAAATGAGTGTTGATGTTAGCTTATTGAATACTACATACAACTGAAGAAGAGTCATCAAAGTGACCACGATGAATTTTATCCATAAATATGAAATTTATTTGCTAAGAAACAAAAATAGAAAATTTGCTTTTGTACATTTTTGGAAACTTCTTTGAAATGTAAATATGAAACATAAATGTTTTCCATGTATGAATGGTTATAGATGTTAATTTTCTTATAGAAATGCTTTCCTTGTATGAACGATTATTGATGATAATTTTTTTTAAATAAATAGTTTCCTTATTTGTTAGATTATAAAAGGTAGATTTCTTATAGATTGTAGTTTCTTTTTCCTGTTTGACTTTAGTTTGTAGTCCTATACATTGTAATTCTCATAATTTATGAGATGAATCATTTGTTAGATTTCAATGCACCGTGATTAAGATGTGACATGCATACTATATTTAATAAACCTTGTATATTTTATCATGATATTAGGGGTCATTTGGTTAAAACAGGGAAATGGAAATGATTCAGGAAATGGAAAGGAAGGGAAAGGAAGAGAAAGGAAAGAAATAACCCTATTTTTCTAAAATATGTTTGGTTCAATTGTGGAAAGAGAATCAAATTCTTTCTCATTCCCTTTGTTATTGTTTGGTTCACACTAGGGAAGAAAATATTAATTTCTACCATTATTTATAAAATAACATACATGAGTATAAATTATTTCACATTATCAAATCCGCAAAAAAAAGATAAGTATTTTATGAATTATTGTCATATTTAGTTCATATAAAAAGATATTTAATATAAAATATGTATGCATCATCTTTAATTTATTAATATATTGTATGTGATTAAAAACATATGTGAATCTATTTACATTTTTTCATAAATATTTTATTTACATATTGTCATCTTTACATTTATTAATTATTTCATATCACATCTGACAGTTGATTTAAAAATATGCAGTTCATCTATACTATATACTAAAAGAGCAACTCTTTAGGCAAGTGGCATCTCCAAAATTTGACACATGAGTTATCCACGTAAAGTTTCACAATTTTGACAAGGGACATCTAAGCTTGACACATCAATTAGCCAAAAAAATCATTTCCAAATTTAATTCATCTCTTTACTATAAAACAATATTTTTGCCAAACTGGGATTCTAAAAGACTTAAAATGCATCAATTAATATATCATTTCCTTGATTTACTCATTTTATGTATATCTCTTTATTAGAAAAGTCCTGTTTTTCAAACTGATTTGCAACATTTAATATGATACTATTTCCAAAATATTCTTAAAACTAAACAAGGAGTCTACAATTAATGTGGATTGTTTCCCTCTCCTTCCCATCCTTTCATTTTCCCTTTCCTTTCATTTTTTCCTCCTTTTTAGAGAATTTTACCGCTAACACAAGTAATGTTACTCTGAATATATGATGCAAGCATGTCAATCTCTATGTTTTCTAACTTCATACACATTGATTGGTTTGCTATCTAATGATTTGTATTTGACATTTGTAAATGTACTCT
>JAULKJ010012651.1:0-17796 GCA_032355405.1 Rubia balearica
GGTTGTTCAAATTATCCTAGGTTTTGGGGTGTGAGAGTGTGAGAGATTCTCATGGCTTGGGGGCTAGGTTAGTTTAGGAATAAAATATTGGGTGTTTTGGAAAAACCTTTGCATGCTATTTTATGCTTAGGTTTTTATTTGTTCTTTTTTTACTCAAGGATGAGTAAAGGTTTAAGTGGGGGATTTTATGAGACATCAAATGCATGTATTTTACGAAGCATTTAACATCTCTTTTATTGTCTTTTGGTTGGTCGATTGCTTGATTTATGTAGGTTTATATCATAAGAGATTTAGATTACCGCTTTCAATATTCGTATCTAAATCCTTCATTGTGTAGCCTATCTTAGGTCTAATGGATTTTTGGTTCTTACGAGCATCTGGATCCTTTTTCTAATCTTCATTTGTGGATCACTCATAAGCACTTCAAATAGTTTAGAGAAGGTCATTCAAAAGGATAGTAGAAGATTGAATGCCACGAGTCTAAAAGTGTTAGTAGATGGATATGGCGGAAAAAAGAGCAAAGTTTGAAAAGGTCAAAGAATGACACGAGCTGTGTAACATGTGCCATAGGTTGTGCCTGAGGAACGAGGCCAAGGATATAGGTCATGCAAACCAGCACATCCTGTGCTCGGGATTTGAAGAAAACACAAGGTCAGACAACAGGCTGTGCAACTTGGCACGGCCTCTGCCATCAGTTGACCCTCGAAAAGATCCCCAGACAGCGTTCGTGCAACTTTTCATGGCCCATGCCATCATAAAGGGCAAGAATGCCCTCCAGTACGGGCTGACACATACATTACGGCACAAATCATGCCAGCGTGACTACTAGGGTTTACTCCATTTTTGGGCCTTTTAAGGCCCAATCCTATCTACTTTATATACTTGCTTTAGTCTTCTAGGTTTTAAGTTTGGGAAGGGTCCAATTAACACCTTTATTTGTACACCTATTTTAACACCAAATCTCAACCTTCCAATCTAACATAATCTCACTCATTCATCAAATCTATTTTTAGTAAATTAATCTCAACCATGAGATTATGTTAGATGGATGATTGAGATTTGGTGTTAAAATTGGTGTACAAGTAAGGGTGTTAATTGAACCCTCCCATTTAAGTTTTGGGCATTATTGTAGTTTCTATTCTAGTATGTAGGAAGAGAAGGAGGCTATCTTCTCTCTTTATATATTTTCCTAGATTTATGGCATTAAATCCAATGATTATCATGGGTTTAATGTCTCTAGAGTAGTTTATTTTCTTGGGTTGATATTTGTATTCATGACTGAATTATGGATTTGTTAGATTCTAAACTGCCCTAATCTTCTGTGCTTATGAATATTTTGCATAATTTGAGAATTCTATTCTTATGTGATTATGCTATGATATGTGTTATGATGTATATGTAATTTCACTCATAGTATAATATCAATATCAAGCAAGGCTATAAATGCTAATTTGGGAGTGTTAGATTAACGATCTTGTAGGCTCGAGATACTAGGGAGCTGAGTGCATTCATGCATCCTTGAAATTAACGATCCAAAAAAGTTAATTCTAATTGGCTAGTTGTGTGAGTGTTTGCTTGTTAGGAGCGGTTGGTCGGGGTCACTGTATATATAATTCCTAATGCGGGAAACCCTTGCTTACCCTGATAATTAAGCATTTTAGTTTGTAGAAACTAAGATTTGTTGTATCAATTCTAGGGTAGTCACAAGACATTAATACATTTTCTACTCCTGGCCTAAGTTTGATGTCCATAGTGGAGAGGCTAGGGACGTATTGTCCTTACTCCCGCATCTAACTGTTGCTACCTACGCAGGGCTTAGATCCTTTAAGCGGGGGCACATTAGTACTTGAAGTGAGATGTCGGGGATGAGATGCAGAGTCGGAAGGTTTAGAGCGCATCCCTGATTACGAAAGCGGTGAGATGATTTTTATGGGAGCCGAACCTTTGTGTTACAGACATTGGGAATTCCCGACCATTTCCACATTATGTGACATAGACATAATATTAGGTTTATAGTTCTATATGTGATAGAATCTAGGATCAAGTCGATATAATAGTCATGTTACACAAACACCCCAGGACTATTTAATTGAAATCTTCTATGGTTTATTAGCATGCTTGTATTTGTTAGTACAAAATCCCCCCTATCTTGTTTAGTAATAGCTATTCCTGACACACAAAAAGGGTGATGCCCGATCATGGATTGTGAATGGATAACTCTTAAATTCTAGTGTCTCTATGGACGACCGTGGACTTGCCACTAGCTACTTTATTATGGTTAATAGTGAGTACGGGAGAAATAAGACAAATATCTCTCTTTGGACGCACTTCGCTGGTAATTTGATAAAAATAACGACCTTGTGGGGTGGGTGTAGGTTAGTGGGGGTGCTTTAATTATTATCTGATGCTCTAGGCTTGTTGTGCCTATATAAGGGCATCTATCCAAAAATAATAATTAAACGGATGCTCATAGGTATTTTGACAGTTTTTTTCATGATTTTCGTGTTGAAATTAATAGTTATCTAGGGTATGGTTTTTGTTTAAAATTATGGTTTGGAACTTTATCAAGTTTGGATGAAGGATCTTCATGATCTTGGAGAGATAAGTTTAGGTGGTATTTGTAGATTATGTATACATACTTTTTCTATGTTGCAAGTTTTGATTATTTAGATTTGTTGTCTTTTGACCAGATCAGCAAGTGGGATTAGCGAATGTGAAGAGGAGGAAGATGGTGGTTCTATGACCTCATCTCATAAAATCGTTGAACGGGTAAGAAGAAGAACTAATGTGGGATTCGTCGCCTAGCTCCACCCCAAATGACCGTTGGGAGTAGAAGACATACTGTGCAGGTGGTGGCTCTGACCTATGTAGCCACCTGTACGTCTTTTAGACTGGTTCGATGTTTTGATTGTAGCAATCTTGTTATTGCTACACTTATTTTGTCAAACCGTTATTTTAGTTATGTTCCTAAGGGAACTATTATAAATAAGAATGGGGGGTTACAATTTATCCTCTTATTTATTAGAAAGTTGTGTAGGGCCTATTTAGTGTTTATACGTGTGTTTATCATGACCAAATTGTATTCCACATCATTCATAGTTTCTAGATATTATTGAGTTGTATTTAAGGTTTTAACCTTGACCAGGTTTAATCATCTTCATTTTAAATCTTATTTTGTGAGATCCTGAAAATTGTACCTGCTTTACCAATTTTGGCATAATGTATGGCTATTGTTATATTATAGTCCTATGCTTGATTCTACGCGAGGTCTATGTTCTCTAGTGTGGGGATAAGCCTCTATCATGATAATCCTCTTGGATTATGTGAAACTCATATTGTATGTCATGTGACAATTCTAATTCCATGAATTCTTGTCTTTCTATATGGAAAGTATTGTCTCTAAGAATTAATATGAATGAAATTATATAATGCGTGAGGTGTATCTTGTGTACCTGGGTGTAAACGTACCTTAGATATGACGATATAATTTTGCGATGTATTGATGATGTGCGACTAAACCTGATTCGTTTCGCCACTTTCGTCCAATCCCGCATGTTCGAGTCTTTTCGGTTTTTCTTGGGGCTAGCTTCATCAATGTTGTGTTTTGTTGATGGCCAGTCCTATATAAGGTTTTCTTTGTCGTTCCCATCCATTCCCACTTGTTCACGGATTTCCTATTTGTCCATGTCAAGATGGCTCTACCAAACTCAGAACGTATGGTCCGCAATAAAGGACACTAGTGAATGTGATGGAATCAAATTTGAAGTGGTCGAAATCAAGGTATAAATTAGTGCAATTTCATCTTTTTTCCAACTTGATATTTTTATGTCTGTCTATACGTTACAAGTTTCATGTGGATTTAAACCAGTACAAGAAATAAGCCCAAACATGGGAGTGCGACTATTGTGTAATGTTGTACACAATAGAGTGCATAGAGAGTGTAAAGTTGCATTTTCTTGAAATTGACAAGGTAATTATACAATAACTTCTGCTAAACATTAATAGTTTGTCAATGTCCACATTATATTTGCTAATAGCATGAAACTCGTAGGTTCTTCCGAAGATAACAAGGCCCCATTCAAAAGAAGACATCAACAATGCACAAAATTTTTTGCTGAAGCATCTCATTGCTAACCGCTTTGCAAGTCTGGGAAACCCCAATTTGGTATAGTTACACAATTTAGATATGTATATCAGTATGGTGTGATAGTTTGGAATAGGCTTGTGTTAACTTTAATTCCAATCTATAGAATATTGCTTAGTTGATATTTTCCATATATTTTTGTGACCTCGTCAAATATATTCGTGCATTATATTACAATTGTGTCTACTGAATGAGGCCTATTTTGAGCTGGGGATGTGAAAGAATTTTTTTTTTTTTTAAATTTGGAGTTGTGATGGGTTCCAAGTTCGTAAAGTTATTCGTGTCTTCAATAATGTCCCAGCTGATTTGGCTTCCGAACTGGGAAGCGAATTTCAGGAAAAAAGATGCTCGCTCAAAAAATTCCAAATTAGGACCGGAATAGGGAGCCGATTGGGGAAGTTGCTACCTTAAAGGGCAGGATCCGATTGTTATTCCGAGTTCGGAAAACCATAAGGTTCCAAACTCGTAACAATTGAACAAGAGCCGACAGAGCAGTGTGACTACCAAACTCGTAAAAGGTTTAAGGCGGTTCCATTGGACAGATTAAGGCCTTAAACAGGCATTCCAAGTTCGGAACAGAGCTCATGGACCAATGGAACAATAGGCGTTCCAAGTTCGGAAGATATTAAAGGTGGTTTAATAGGCCTTCTGAAGGAAATCGAGGTTTTTAAAGATGGTTATAGGAAACGCCTTAAATTGATGACGCGCGACCAGAGAAGGCCAGTAGTGAGCATTACGTGATTGAGGGAGGTGTATACCAACACACATCATATTGAAATTTGGTTTATGATACCCACATTGGAGATCAAAATTTCATCAATCAATGCCTTTTTAATCCACGTCACATAAAAATCCTATAATAACTCGTCACATGACTCCTATATTTGTAAATGATGCTTACTGTATTAGAAATGCTATTAGACAAAAGTTAATATAAAATTGTGGTGGGTGCATTTTTACTTTTAAAGAAAGTTAACTAATTCTTAATGGAAGTTGTTTAATTAAGTGTTATGGACCCATGGTATGTCCACAAGCATTCAATTTTGTGAAGGATTGCCCTAAGCAGCAGGGTTGTCTTTGAGTTGTGGATACGACCCAAAAAACAAATGCTTATCTAACTAGCCGATCGAGAAACCTCTCAATCATTGATGACATTAAAGTTACGTACTAAAGAGTTCATGCGAACTCACCATCCTATATTATTACATTTAATCTCAAACACCACAATCAGAGATATTAAAATCATTTTGACTAATTCTAAACCCAAATTATCTAAAAAATAACATACTAATATTATAATATATTACTGATTTTAATTCTTTACTATATATAATCAATCATAACTTGTTAAAATATATAACTAAAGATATATTTAAAACCACAAATATCTCATACTATATCTATATATATCACTAAAGAAAATCCAAATAAACACATAATCTGAAATAACAAAGTATTCAGATTTTTTAATTTAATGATAGAGTACTTTTTATAGAAATATGTATGTATATATATAAATATATTATTTAATATATATGAAAAAGTATTGTTTTAAACCGGCTAACTGTTAAATGAGAACATTTTATAATTAGTGAGACTAATTAGATCATTTGATATTTTCTTTTATTTATTGCATTGAGATACACATAATTGTGAATTTAAAATTAATTTCAACATATAAATAATTACTTTTAAAAAAATGAATAAAATGTTATAAAAATAACCAATTTTTATTGTATTCAATATTTAACAATTTTTAACTAAATTAATTATTTTATTTCATAATTCATATAGGTTTTCTTAAATGACTAAAATTTAAAATAAACTTTATTTTCAATTTAAATGTAAGATACAAAATGTACCTCCTAATATTTAATTAAAAATACCACGCAATGCGGGATGGTATTCCAATAGTATATTAGGATGGATCTCAATCTTGAACTCGTGGCCTTCACTTCTTCTCTTGCCTCTCTCCGTCCCCTTGTTTGTATCCTACCTGCCTTATTTGGTGTCCATGTATTATTGTTTTACTTTCATTTTTGACAAAATTTTGAATATAAAAAAATGATGAAATAATTTTTCGTTCACGAACTATTTTATGTTATTTTAATGACTTCTAAAAACAATAAATATTTTTATGGTGAGATAGGGGAGAATATTTGATCAAACAATTAAATGTGCATTTGATTTCTACGTTCATATCCTCACTTAGCTAACAAGATTGGACCTTATGTAAGGAGCACACCTTTGTACCATGTAAGTAAATATTCAGTGACCTATATTCTAGGTTAACTATATTCGATCAAATCCTCTTGTGCTTTCTAGATTTATCAATTAATTGTCAAATACACTTCGGTTCCTGAAACGGAAAGCTCGTAAATTTAGAGCATATAGAGGTTTTCGTTGTAAAAAATCTACAATTTCTTTTACATATTAACTAGTTAAATTCAAACTACGCATTCTGCAATTCACACTACAAAAATTACCCCTTTTTACATTCACATTTTACAAAAGGATAAAAAAAATGATTGTAAAAAATATGTGTTTACAATGAGACTTGAGAAGTTGATGTAATAGTACTCAATTCCTTTACAAGAAGTAAAATATATCGTTGTAAATGATCATAAAATCGTTGTAAAAGTTTAACCATCCTTCTCCGCACTTCTCAGAGGTGATTGACGGAAACTACTCAAAACCCTAATTCACCGTTCTCTTCCCATTCATCGGCAACGCCGCTATGGCGGAGCCACCTCTGGGGACTAAAACCTCGATGTCATATGTCCAAGCCTTCAACAACGAGCTACAGAAAGCACTCCATCTCAGTCCCAATCCCAATCTTGAACCTTCATCTAACAGTGCTCCCTTCAATCCAAAACCCAAAATTGATCATTGGTTTGCACTTCACATAATCAGAGTGGCTCCGTTTGGAATACCCTCTTCGCTGCACTCTGGTAGGTAAATTTTCCAGAAGTACATCACAGATGGACAAGCTAGGAAAAGACTTCCAAACTGCAAGTTTCAAGGGGAATACCAATATCACCCCGCTTGACAATCGCCATGTTTTAATTAATTTTGATTTGCCTGATGATTACGATAGATGCTGGTTACATAAAATCTGGAACTTTGGTTCGTACTTGATCACTTTGACTAAATGGGTGCCAAAGTTTAATCCCCATGTTGTTTCTCCATATGCACTGTTTGGATTTCCTTGTTTGGATTACCTCAATAATTCTTCTATTATTGGCCTTTATTGTCAATAGGTAATCTATTAGGAAATCCTGTGAGAGTTTACAAAGAAACTTTAAATAGAACCAGACCCCATGTTGCTAGAGTCTATGTTAAATAGATGTTACTAAACCTCTCCTAGAAAGAGTCATGTTAAGTTTTAGGGACACTGGTTTCTGGCAATATGTTGAATATGAAAGGGTCCCTCAATATTGTTCTAACTGCCTCAAGCTAGGCCATTTAGCTTCAGTTTGCAGGTTTGATCAAATTAACTCCAAGTTTACTGCCTGGAGACCGAAAGAATCCTCTCCAGATCCAAATAATGGTAACAAACCCAACCCCAAAGAAGGACTGGAATTGTTTGCATTCCAGTTGTCAGCAAGAATTTTAATTCAATCTCATCTATCCTTAGTAACTCATCCATTCCAAAAGATAAGTTGTAACCTAGAGCTACAGACCTACCCCAAGTAGAAACACCAAACAGTGCCCAACCTAATACTACTTTGGAAATCACTGAAAAAGGATCACTCTCACCTAAGGTTAATCCAGTAATGACCACTCTGGATAATTTATCAAAGAATGAAGAAGAGTTTATAGAAATAAATGGAGCAGGTTCTCCTCTACTGTCCTCTAATCGGAAAAAAAAAGTGCAATCTCATAATGGCTTAACACTGAAACTTTAAAGTTTCCTAAATTCCTAAGGATTAATAAGGAGAGTCTTAATTTTGAAGAATTAAAATCCAGCTTATATGAATCTAAAACTAAGCTTAACTCTAATCTAATTAGGTTAGAGCATAATGATCAAAAGAATAAACCTAAAAGATAGAGTAAAAAAGATTACGATTTAACCTCTAAAATAGTTTTTACCCTTTTTTCATTGCATTCATCCAAAACTATTCAATGATAGATCTTAAACTTCGTGTATTGAATATTATAAGGGTAGGTAATACACCTTCCCAAAAAAAAATTAAAGATCTCAAAAGAAGGCATAAGATAAAAGTTTGCACCTTAATAGAACCTATGTTTCTTGCCGACTCAACTGAGAAAATTGCAAGACTCATAGGTTTTTAAAAAAATCTCAAACCCAAAATGAAAATTTTGGATTTTTTGGGATGATTCAGTTACAATCAACATCCACAAATTGTGTACACAACTGTTATGTATCAAAATCTAACAAATGATTGTAAAGTTTGATTCATTTATGCAAAACACACTATCAAAGACAGAAAAATCCTTTGGAGCAAATTAGCCTCCTTAAATGGAGAACCTTTCTGTTTAATAGGGGATTTTAATGTCTTCTCAAAGAAGGTTAAATACCCGGGACCATCCATCCCAGAGGAAAAAAACATAAAAAACTTTAATAACTTTTTAACAACTCCAAATCTATCTGACATACCCTCTTCAGGGTGCCTCTTCACTTGAACGGGTATGAGACCTAAAGGGAGAGTATTGAGAATATTGGATAGAGGGGTATCAACCAATCTTTGGTGGTCTAAATTCAGCTCTTCTCATATCCAAGTTTTAGCTAGAGAACATGAGCACAACCCTTTAATTTTACATGTTTCAGAGAATCAGCCTTTTTCATGCCTTAGACCCTTCAAATTTTAGGAATGTTGGACTAATCACCCAACATTCATGAAACTTGTAGAATATTCTTGGAATGTTGAAACTCATGAAACTGGAATGAGAAATTTTATCTTCAAACTAAAACACTTAAAAGCTTCTTTAAAATCCTGGAATCATAATGTGTTTGGCAATATCTTTGATGTTGTACCATCTTATGAAGACCAGTTAACTAAGGTTGAATAAGACCTTCAAGATAATGAACATGATGACACCCTAACAGCTTACGACAATACAAAAGCTAAGTTTAAAACAGCTATCTATAACCAGGAGACTTTTTGGAGAAAAATATCCAACCTTAAATGGCTGAAAGAAGGAGATGCTAATTCAAAAAGTTTCCACCAATCAATTAAATCCAAATGCAAGATACAAACAATAGCTTCAATTAAAAATAATGAAGGAACCTGGATATATGATCAAGAATGAATTGGCCAAGAAGCTATTGATTATTATACTGAACTTTTAACAGAGAAAGTTTTTGACCCAACAGGTATTAATACTTCCTGGCCAATGGAAAATATTCTGAAAATAGTAACTCCAAACATGAACAGGAAGCTAATGGAACAGATTTCGTTAGACTAATTAACTGAGATAGTTAAATCAATGGATAGCCAATCTGCCCCTGAACCAGATCGTTTTTCTGGGGTTTTCTATCACAAATGTTGGCACATAATTAAAAAAAATATGCTCTCAGAAGTTAATGAGTTCTTCTCTGGTGCAGACATCCCCAAAGCTATATCCTCAACATTAATAATTTTAATTCCTAAAAAAGAGGTTTGATCTAGTTTTAATGACTATAGACCAATAAGTCTATGTAATTTTATCAACAAAGTCTTAACTAAGGTCATCTCAACAAGATTAAAACCTTTTCTTAAAGAATAATCAGCCCAAAACAATCAACTTTTGTTTCTGGAAAAGAAATTGCAAATAATGTTCTTCTCTTACAAGAACTTATTAATTTTCCACATTCCAAAATAAAAGGATATAACATGATTCTAAAATTGGATATGATGAAAGCATTTGATAGGGTTTCTTGTCCCTTCTTAGCTTCAACACTTAATCATTTGGGTTTTGACAAGAACTTCATAAACTTAATACTTATTAATCTCAAATTAGCTTTTCTCTCCATTCTTATAAATTGAAAATCAGTTGGCTTTTTCCCAGCCTCAAGAGGTCTTAAACAAGGAGACTCACTCTCACCCCTTCTTTTAATTCTAATTGCTGAGTCCTTTTCTAGGAATCTTAACTTCTTTTTCAGATACTCTAATAAAAAATACTATAACTTCCAACCCATATGAACAAGATTACTCATTTTTCTTATGCAAATGATACAGTAATTCTTCTAAAATATTCAAAGGTTGAAGTTAAAATTATTTTAAGTTTCCTTAAATCCTTAGCATCTGGTCAGAAAAGCAATTTTGAAAAATCCTCTTTTTTCACATCCAAAAATACACCTGCAATAATTATTTCTTTAATTAAAACTGAAACCAAAATGATTGAGGGTTCACTTCCTTTTAAATATTTAGGTTTCCCTATTTATACAGAAAGACCTAAAATCATCTATTTTCAAGGATTAATCACCTCAAACTCTTAAATAGACAAGTGGCAAAATAAAACTCTAACCCCTGCTACTACATCAATTTTAATCAAACATGTCCTCTCTTCAATACCTATACACCTTCTAGTTGTAGTGAACCTAACTGTATCTATCAATAATCAGATACACAAAACTTTCGCTAAGTTCTTTTGGTCTTCCAATTCTGATTATACTCAAAATAAAAGAACCTGAAGATCATATACAAAGATGTGCTACCCAACTAATGAAAATGGACTTGGTTTTAGAAAGTTACACACTCAGACTAAAAGTTTTTCCCTCAAAATATGGTGGACACTTCAAGAAGGAAAATCTTTATGGGCTAAAACAATGTGGTATATTCCTGACAGTTACAAAAACTTTAAAACATGGTTAAAAATCAAAGAAATCCATAACCTAGCCCTTCAGCACAACCAAATTAATATTGGAAAAGGTGATATCTCTTTTTGGATTTCCAGTTGGACAGATTTTGGATCATTCCTAGATAAATGGAATGAGAGGATTGATAATCCTTTCCTAGACCTGTAAGTTACAGAATTTATCCAAAACCAAGATCACCTCATCCAATACATTAAACCCATCTTTCCAATCAGATTGTCTTTTTTTTGGAACAAGATATTAAAATTTTCCATAAGTATGAGGATATAATAATCTGGAAGTTAACTCATAACGGGGATTTTAATCTAAAATCTGCTTATGAGTTGGTTAGGGACAAGAAAACAATAGTTCCCTAATTTAAACATCTATGGACTGTAATTATACCTAACAAGATAAAATTCATGAATTGGAAATTATTGAATAGATTAATTGCTTTTCCAGATGTTTTGGAAGATTTTGGTTTCAATATCCCTTCCAAATGTTGTTTTTGCTTTATAAATGATGCATCACTGCTTTAATAACTGTCTAGTGATACAAAAATTATGAGATATGATACATTCTGTACTTGGTTTTCAACCCTGTAACTAATGTGCTCAAATTATATCCTATTTTTAACACAACTGAATTCAATTTTGTAATAGTTTAAGGACTTAGTTGAAAAGAAATGGACATTTTATCAATTAAGAGGCTACGATAAATTCATGTGTTTTATATTTTTAATTATTTAAATTATGAAGTATTTAAGATCTTGTTAAAATGATCGGGTTTGGAAGAAATCAAGTGTCGAAGAAAAAATGAAGAAACTAGAAGATGGGAAGAAGAAGGCCAATTATATTGGTAAAAGGTGAAAAGGGGAAAATTATTCATTGGGCCTGCAGCCCAATCAACAGGCCAGTCATTGCAAGTCAAAGGAAGCATTGAAGGCCGCAGACCTATCGTGCGGCCCACAACGGCAGCTGGGCTGAAACTCTTTAACTCTCATTTTAGCCTCTCTCTTCCACAACTTTTCCCTTATCCGAATTTCTTCTCTCAAAAACCTAGATAACATTTATTTCTCCACCGTTTCTCCTATGTTTTCCATGGAATTTTTTTATTTTGTTATGGGTTTGGCTAATCTAGACTAAATATACTCTTTGGAGCAATTGGTAAGGATTTCTAGTATGAATTTGTGAGATTTGTTAATCTTATTTTGTGCTTTGATTATCAAGTATATTTTGTGTTTTCTTTATGATTGATGCATGATTTAGACTAGGGAGATCAACTAGTTGAAGATTATGAATTGATTATTTGCTGGGATTTTGGTCAAAGCCGGAAGACTTTGACTTTTGTCGATGTGATTATCGTTACTTAATGCTAGGTTATAATTGGGTGTGACAACTAATTATGATTATTGATTGATGAAATTGCTTATATTTAAGATGAATTTGAATGGGTTTGACTAATTATCAATGTGGCTCACTAATAACGATTAGCATGAAATCTTATTCTCGTAGTCGTTATTAGTAGACATATTTGTGTTATCCCATTATTTTTTGCTTGTAAGATATTGTGTTAGTTGTATTGGATCTCCATGTGTATTGCTATTCTTGGGGAAGTCTATGACGTCAATCGTCTAGGGTGACCTGAGAAGAAGGGTTAGTGTGTGGCACCGATCGCCCACTCTAACAATAATCAAGGAGAGGCGAGAAATATTTTCACTCAAAAGGTGTTGATAAGTTCTCCACAATATGTGATTAATGCATAAAAATAGGCTAATTTATCAATGATCAAAGGATGACTAGAAATGCAAACCAATTACGCCCAAGACTCGTTATCATATTAGTTACATATCTTCGTGCTAGTTGTGATCATATTTACATAGTTATTTCTAAGTGTTTGTTAATCTAATTGCTTAAAATAGTCGTAGTATTTTCTAAAATCAAAACCCCCCAACTTTGTTACCTCACACTTAGAGTGGGATATTTGTGTGCGCTTAACTACGTTTAACACTCGATAAAACCTCTTTTTCCTCGTGGACGACCCCGACTTGCCACTAGTTACTTTCTAGTAGTTAGCAGCAATTACGGCCTATAAATTCTATTCTTGAGAGGCAAGACGATGGTCTCCCAGGTGGTGGTGTCAATTGGGGGACATTGAAGTCGTTTTGACTAACCTAAACCCAAGTTGTCTAAAAATAGCATACTATTATTATAATATGTTACTGATTTTGATTCTTTACTATATATAATCAATTATAACTTGTTAAGATATATAATTTCTATAGATATATTTTAAATCATAAATCATAAATATCTCATTGTACTATATCTATATATCACTGGAGAAAAAAAACATAATCTAAAATAACAAAATGTTCGGATTTTTTAATACAATGATAGAGTACTTTTGATTGAAATATGTATATTATTTATTCATTATATATGATAAAATCTTGTTTTATACTGACCAAAATGTTAAATGAGGAAATTTTATATATAGTGAGACTAATAAGGTCATTTGATACTTCTTTTGTCTCATTTCAAACTGCAAATTAACTTTCATTTAGTCAAAACTTGTTAACTTTGACCACAAAATTTATATGATGTATAACTATAAATACTATTGAGTGATAACTTGTTATATTTGTTATAACATGTATTTTCAAAATATCAACTTTTTCACAAATTTTCATTATCTTTAATAAAAGATATTAAGGATCAAACATTTTTGAGTCAACTGTTGAAAGTCAAAATATGCGCTTGAAATGAGACAGAGGGAGTATTTACTTTTACTTATTGCAATGAGATACATATAACTATGATAACCTTTTATAATGAATCTCAACATGTAAATAATTTCTTTTTAATAATCTGAATGAAATATTATAAAAATAATAATTTTTTATTGTATTCAATATTCAACGATTTCTAACTAAATTAATTATTTCACTTCATAACTCATATTGTTTTCCTTAGATGACTAAAGTTTAAAATTTTAAATAAGCACTACAATTCACTAGTGGAGGAAGTTTCATTAAATGTGGTTATATTGGACCAGAGAAGTCACTTTGTGGGTGACTTCTCTAGTCGTGAATTTGATCATCACTGATCAAAGTCGATTCCAAGAACCGACTTTAAAATGGCCCAACAAAGGCAGATATTTTCTGCCATTGATCACTGGGTAGGAATCAACTTCCTATGTAGTTCCAATTTCGGAACTCAAGTTTATAGGTCAGACAAGCATAAGGTCATCGGCAGTTGTTTGATTTACAAACTTGGAATTGCTGTCAGGTTCCGGACACATAGCCATTTTCTGGCCTTTGTGTTAAGTTCCTAAATCGGGCATAGATTTCGTCCCTCTACTTGATTTGGAAGCTTAAAATGCATTTTTTAACTAAATAGTTCCGATCTCGGTTCATTAATTAGGATGTACGTTCCAATCTCAGAACAGTTGTTTTGTGGCTTTGGGCTATTGAATCGAATAGGCTGAGACGCTAGTTCCGGACTCAGAAGTTGGTTGGTGAAAGATTTTAAAAATATTGATTTCCATATATATAACGGCCTGATAAAAGGCCCATATAACAGAGAATCAATCTATAGATAGGAATAGAAATCTAGCAAATTCTATTCCGCAAAATACATGAAATGATCATTATAATAAAAAAAATTATATACTACGCTAAAAAAGAAAATTATATTTCGTACACTTCATGTAATGACACTATAAATTTTATTCCACACGATACTATTCCACTAGTGGATTTCCTATAGATAACGATCAGGAGTTCATCAAATGCCTAGTCAAGCAATTTCTTGCGATGGGCGATGTCATCTTGCGAATACGGTTAGTGCTTGGCCTTGAAAATCTGTGAGTATGATAATACATCCATTATGACCAATTAGTATGATAAATAAATTTAAAACTAGGAAGACTTAAAACTCAAATCTTAGCTTATCAATCTCAAGGAAATCCACTCGTACTTGTTGAACGCACGTGATAGCGTACAACATTACGTAGTAGATGCACTTCTAAGTTTGTGCTTGTTTGTTATGCTAATTGAAGGTAAACATGTAGTTTAAATTCTAAAAAATGAAGAGTAACATTAAAGGTTATTTGGGTAGAAAATCACACATTAATCTTGATGATGTCCAATTCTGCATTTGGGTTTAAATCGATTGGATCATTGATCAATGCATCCAAAATTTTGATAAAGTTGTCCGATGGTTGGAAGTGCAGTGGATCCATCCAAAAAACTAGCTTCTTCTCCGGGGTAGTAAAACTTAATTTCCAATGGTCCCTATAAGACATGTAAATAAATAACTAACGGCTAAAAATTAGGTTTTAACTTGAAACATTTCTAACCACCACCTCTCAATATATGGTGCGAAGAATATTTTTTATCTGTCCGTCCAAGACTCTTGCGGATGTAGTCGATCCTTTCTTGGACTGTAAAACCAATTTCTTGGGTCATCGGGAGGAACAAATATCTGACCCAACTCTTGTTTTTTTTCCAATGTAATAAATGTACCTTAAAAGAAAAGGTTGAAACATTAATTGTATACAAGACAAAGGCGTTTTAAAATAAGAAATTGAATGGTTGAAGATAATACTCACAATAGGTAGAGGGACATTAGCGTTTGGTTTACTTTCTCACACTTCCAAAGGTCTTCAAAGTCCATCCATGAGGTGATAATGTCTTATTTTTTTCCGAATCCAGAGAATAAGTATGTCGAGTTACGAGGGTGGTCGACAATCCAAACATACAAAACCCGAACAAATTGAGGCGCTTCCTTCATTACTCGTGCCCTTGTGACGATAGCTTTATTATTTTTTTTGAGGTTGAACTACCAATTTGGGTTTCTTTTGGGGTGTGTCCTTCAAATAATTATCAATTAGGGGGTCAGTATGAATCAGGCGACGAGGCTATAGAAGAAAAATGCCACAAGTGGGTCCCACTTGCTTATACCCGCCATTGAGAATTGACAATAGGTGTTGAGGACCAATGGATTCTCCAATGACACCCAAGAAATACCTTCATCAATTGGTACCGAGTGATTATGTCACATTGCTTGGTGCAAAATCTCGTCGGCAACATGGAGAGGTCTACCTTCCACTCCTTGATCAATGTATAACTCACAGAAGTTTGATTTCTACATGTAATTAAAAAAAGAAATGGAAAATAAATTTGAAGACATAAACTTACAATAGAGATATTGAAAATACACATGTACCTTTTTGGGTGTCGATATTATTGCTTTGTCAAGGTTTTTGTCTTCATTTGTTGGTGTTAAAAGTTTAGAATCGTGGTTGACCTCAACCTTCCCCGCTGAGTGGCGTGACCCTCTAGACGGAGGTGTCCAGCTAGGTGTTAAGTTATCTAAATTCTCGCGTATCAGAAGACCCATATATTGAATTAACCTCTTAATCAAAATATCTTGCTGTTATATGCGTTTGTCTCAAATAAGAGCCTCTTTTTGCAAGATGTGCAATTTCAATGGTTTAATCCCTATCGTAAGACCTAGAAATTCTAAACATATCTTTTTGTGATAAGAAGGAACCAACCCCTCTAGCAAGTCCTTGGTGATCTAATTTACCGGTTGCTTCTTTGAGGATGTCGGTCTTACCTGTTGGAATAAATTGGCCTTCCATTTGATCTTGTTTCAACTTAGCCTACAAAAGTGTACTAATAAAAATAAGTCACTCTCAAATATAATCAAGAGATGATTGAAGTAATATATAGAAGTTGTGGCCTACCACTCGTTCCGTAATTTGAATTACCGAGTCTTTATCGAACCAACCCTCCTTGTTTTGTTGGCTCTTTAGGAATAGATCGCATATCTCAATGCCATCGACATTGATTGGTGTAACTGACAGACTTTCCTCATCCTTGGTCATCCCACCTTCAATTGAGAGTTGGACATCCTTCTCATAATGGTTATTGATCATTTGGATTGCCGCTAAAACATAACCGCCACAGCTTTTCTGATGTGAAGTGTCATTCATTTTGGAAATATATCGCTTATCATCCCTCGCCCTCTTCATTAGGATGTCATAACCTAGTCACTAATAAAAAGGCGTTAATCTAAATATACATAAAAACTTAAACAAGTGGACTAACGTTCTGTTCATTCTCTATTGTCCTTCTCTTGTTGATCTCCCAACTTTCTGGTTGAATGTGGGTATAAGTTAACCATGGGCGATATCTCTTCTTGTGAGAGAATATGTAATCTCTAGATAGGGTGTATTTGTGCTCCCTCAAACTCTTGGATAATATATACATCGTCTTTCTCCTCAAATATTCCATGTCGGGAGAATCTATCTAAAATGGCCTTTACATATAATTCTTTGGGTTACGATGTGAAATCAAAGAGATAATATAGGGGTGTTTGTTTTAAGTACACAATTTTAAATACTGATACCTTGCACTCCATCCATAGGATATCTTTATGCTCTTTAGGCAACTCATGCCAATTATCATACTTTATGTCCACCCCCATCGTACTAACCTTCCCAACCCAACAAGACCACTTTGCACTTTCCTCTAACAAACATTTACCCAACTTGTTGAATATCTACAAAGTTAACTCTTTCCTACCCATTTGATGTTCTAGTGACCCACAATGAGTTTTTGTTATTCCCACCTCCTCCGACCCCTCCTCGTCCTCATCCTTGTGGCCGTTGTAACGGCATTTACATTGTTCGAATGTGTGAGTTCATCATGTATCCTTTTACGAGACATTTATTTATTTATATATCGTATCAACATGAAATGGGAAATCAAGTTTAATTTTCAAAGAGAGTGATATAATTAAAATCATTTTCAAAACCCTAGCCATAAAATTAAGAACTTAGA
>JAULKJ010012852.1:0-17789 GCA_032355405.1 Rubia balearica
CATTAGGAATAAGATTGGAGAGATTTGTCACCAATATACGCTCTTGATCTCTTCGTTTCTGTGTTTTCTCCTTCAACAGCTGATTCCTCTCTTTCATCTTAATCTCCGCACTTAATATTGTTTTCTTCAAGTCTAGCTCCGCATTGTTCAACTCAATCTGTTTTTATAGGGAGGATTGCAGATTATCCAAAGCATCAACCATACCTTTTTCTGCAGCCATAATCTTTTTATGATCTTTAACTGCCTTTCTTCCTTCACTCGGGCAAGTAATCCCTTCCTCAATTATGTTTTCAGCTTCCACTAACTTTGGATCAAAATCCAAATTTATAAGTGTCGATTGAGTCTTTATTTCAAGTTGTTTGTGTCTTTTTTGAAGTCTTCAAGTCTTCATTAAAGCTATCAGCCACACACTTTTGTCTCTTTGATGAATCTCGCTTTGTTAGATGTCTAGTACACCATCTCACATTCTTCCTACATATCTCCCAGCATTCCAAATGCTTGAATGGTTTATTGTTATGGGAATTTTGGTATAATCCCAATGCCTCTCTTTTCTTCACATGAAACGATGTAAAATATACTCAACAATATTGTAAAATAAAGGCAAACAACCATTAGAACTATGAAAAGATAATAAATTGATATGTTACCCTATCTTCTACGGACATGCCAGTTCTTGGATTCCTTTTTATCGGTTTATAGCAGCCATGAAATTTGTTAATATCTGCTTGTAGTCTTGTACAACGACATTCTAAAGAATTGGAATCTCTCGTCGCATCAAAATTCCCCATGTTTTGTCTCCAAACTTGCAAGATGCAACTCCATAATGCTTCTGTTTTCTGACCAATTCCAACATCTGCATCACATGAGACATGTAGTTGGGCATTTGTAAGAGTAACATCTTCATCAAGAGTTAAACGGTGATTAGTTGCATTAGGATTTTGAAAATATTTTCTTTTCTTCTAGGGTATTTTAGATGGCTGGGAACTTGCACCAGCATTAAAAACATTGGAAGTATGTAGAAAAATTTGATGGAAAAATTTTGGTCCATATAGTTGGTGATATTGAGGAAAAAATTGGTCATTCATTGAACTGTTGGGAAAAACTCGTTGTTGCGGAATGTTTGATGAATTAGTTCCATTTTGAAACTCACCAAATGAATAAATGACTTGAGAATTTTTGGAACGAAATGTAGCTGAGCAAATTTTTGAGAATCTTCAGAATCCATGAAAACTTATGAATTACCGATTAAGAAATAAGAAAGCAGAAGTATATACATACAGTACAGAGAAGTTGCTCATAATTTTAACATTCAATAGAGAATTATCAAAGCATATACAAACATCAAGGTTGCTCAGATACGAAACCATTGATTCCCAAAACGATGTTTACCATATTTGATTGTTATATAGTACCGTATTTCATAGAGGGGTCAATTAATCTAAATAACTATTGGGACCCATTAAATACAAGATAATGAGATGGGAAATTTCCCTTATTTTCTAGTTTGAGATTATGATCAAATGGGTTTTATAGTATTGGGTTACAAGGAGAAATGAGATTGGAATCTCAATCTTCCCATATACCCATTTAAAGTTGGATAATTACAGATACCCAATTAATACCCGATCAATCTCCGTATTTTGATGAAGATGTTATTTAATGCAATTAGACTCCACTCAAGCGTGGATATTTTTTACTCTTTTCTAACTATTTTTATGATTACATTTTCCAAACTTCATCAGATTCCTAACTACGGTTGTATACGACTTTGTTCGACTTCAACTTGTTTAAAATATTTTGAACTCGGTTCGATTCGATCTTGTAAAATTAGGATTCATCTCGAGTTCGAGTGAAATTAATTTAGTTCGATATCGATCTCAAACTCGAGCCATGAATAAATATATTATATTATTTACTTTACATCTATTAAAAATAATAAAAATATAAAATATATACAGTATGTTGGCTCTGTAAACTCGACGAGATTAACAAACAATATTAGTTGGGTTTGAGCTCGACTTGAATACTGTACAAGCTCGAATAGAGCTCGGATACTGTATGAGTTCGAGCTCGAATACTGTACGAGTTCGAATATTGTACGAATAATTTAAGCAAGTGAATGAGTGACGGTCTGTCTAATAACACTGAACTATTAGACTACTGATTTATATATGCGTTAAACATGTATAATTTGTGAATTATAGTGAATTTTATGTTAAATATATTGTATGCATTTTATTGGGTAGTTTTGGGTATTTGTTGGGTTCCCAATTCCCATTGAGATAACATAATTTGGGATCCACTGCGATCAAAATTTCCCATTCACATAATCATTCTTATCCCGTCAAATTCCAAAAACTAATGAGTATTTAATACCCGATCTCATTAATTACCCATTCATTAATTTCTCATTTTATTTTTTTCCAATCCCACCCAATTGACACCTCTAGTATGTCATAACTGACCCAAATCAGAGCAGGACCTTCAGCCTGATTGTACCTTCTCTTTTGGCAATCAGCTTTAATCAAGTCTGGGCTTGGATGTAGGATCTCAGGAAACAAAAACATTTCTTATCTACAGTGCTTATGATTAGTCATCATTGAGAGGTTTTGCCGAGCTACCAGACTCTTCAAACTCAAAATCTAATAAATCATTCATTTGAGAGAGATGGACTGCAATGCTTTATGAAATTGGTTGAGTATTGTGCGAACTATGGTTCTGTTTGGCAGAACTGTACTTATAAGTAAAACAGACTTATTTTTAAAGCGGGAGGAGACCAACTTCTGCTTTTCCCCCAAAAATAGTTTCTGCTTTCAAAATAAGTTGTTTTTTTACACTTTACCAAATACCGAAAAGTGTTTCGCTTATAAGCACAACAGTTTAAAAACTCTGTCAAGCAGAGCATATAGCTTGTTGCATAAATGCAACATTGAAATGATCTCTGTCATCCAAGTAGCTTTTCATCCCTCTCTGATTAGTGTGGGGGATTCTGTAACTTAGAAAATATACTAGACACATTCTCTAGCAAGCTTTTCTGATTCGCATGGCCTGTAGGATTTCTATCATATTTATAAGGATCATACAGATAATGCACCAGAGAAACCAAACTAAATGGAAGCAAGAGTTTGAAATCTGAACTTCTAGTCCAAGAAAATCCTTTACAAGAAACAGGATAACTATGATTAAAAATCATAACCACAATGCAAATTCCAACAGAGATCTGCCAAATAAATAAGCAAGTAAAACAAGGGAAAAACAGAGCGACGATTACAATAATAGCCCAAGAATTTTGTCAACGGAAGCAACTTAATAGTATCATCATGAATTCATAGTATAATAAACCAGAACAATGGATCCGTAAAATCGATAATTCTATTTGTAAGGAAGGAGGGTAAGATCAATACCTCGAAGAAAATGTGGTGAAATTCAGAACTACGCAAATTGAAATCCACAATAGATTGAAAAAGGTGAGATTCAGAAACCTGACGAGATCCACAATAGATTAAATTAGTTCGAGCTCGAAATCGAGCTATGAATAAATATATTATATTACATTATATTATATTTAATAAAAATGAAATATATATATATATAATATTGGCTCTATAAACTTGACGAGATTAACGAACAATATTATAGCTGGGTTCGAGGTCGAGCTTGAATATTGTACGAGCTCGAATGCTGTACAAGCTCGAATGAGCTCGAATGCTGTACGAGATCGAATGTTGTACGAGCTTGGTCAAAGATCGAATATTGTACGAGCTCGAATGGTGTACGAGCTCAAATGTTGTACGAGCTCGGTCAAAGATCGAATACTGCCCGAGTTTGAATGTTGTACGAGCTCGAATACATGTTTGCATGAGTTTGAGTCGAGTTGGAACTCGAGATATTTTTAACGAGCTGAATTCGAAATAGTGGTTGTTTGAGTTCAGCTCGGCTCATTTATAGTCTTAAGTTTTGTAGAAATAAAATGAAAGATACGAATTGTACCATGTCCGACGGCAGATTATAATATAATTTAAACATGTGAATGAGTGACGGTCTGTCTAATAACACCTAACTATTATACTACTAATTCATACATGCATTAAAGATGTATAATTTGTGAATTATAGTGAATTTTTATGTTAAATATTACATATGTATTTAATTGGGTAATTTTGCGTATTTATTTGGTATTTGTTGGATTCCCATTGAGTTAGCATAATTTGGGATCCATTGAGATCAAAATTTCTCATTAATATAATCATTCCCATCCCACCCAATCTCAAAAGCGAATGGGTATTTAGTACCCGATCTCATTAATTACTCATTTATTAATTTTCCATCTCATTTCTTCTCAAATTGACACCTCTATTTTGTCCTATAGAGTGTCATTTTGTCCCATAGAGTGATACCAACCCCAGATAGATAAAGCCTAAAGGTCCAGCGACCTTTCTTGGCCGACAAAGTTGTTCAGTTACAAGCATTTAAATCGAAACCAAAACGCTGTACAGCAACAACGGATAAAGTGGAATTAATTAGGCGGTGGCAAGGCATCAACTACCATACGTTGTAGTGAGTTTCTCGCACGTTTTTGAGCTGGAATTAATTCTCAAACGAAGGAAAACATTGCCTTATCCTATACGCACATAGGCTTTCCCTGTAATCACTATCAAAGCAAAACATTCCAACTAAAAAGATAAATGAGTAATGGCTTTCTGCCAGATGTTGACCCGCATGTGGTTCATGAAGGTTTATAGCAATTTTCGGCTAAGAATGGAATACCAGAATCTTGGGAAGGCTCGCTAGAAGCAGTGGCAAGATGAGGATCACATCATGGATCCCAATATTCAATTTTGATTACTAGGATCCTTGGGGACTTCTCGAATCACAGATTTGTCCAATACTTTCAACACAACTGTGACACCAGAAATTCTTAGTTATTGGCTTCGAGAGAGACATCGAGATCTGTTAGCTAGTGTTCAATTAACAAAAACATTGGTGTGGATATGCCTTTTAATCTAACTGCAGATGAAATAAATCAAGTTGTTGGGGGAAGATTTGGCGTCAATGATTGGTGATGTTGACAGAGTCAACACAGCCTATAGGCTGAACATGAATGTGCAGTATCTAAACGCAAGGGTTTGGATGGGCAGCAGTGGTTTCTTAATTTTAAAAAATCGATCTAGAAATCGAAAACACCTACAATGATGATTTCTAGGCCGATTTTTTAACTAAAAACCGATCCCAGGTTTCCACACAAGGAACCTGTCAATAAACAGGTTCCCTGACAAGGCCGCTGACAACTCACATGGGCGCTGCCCATCTGCCTTCAGCCCTTCCGTTTTGATCATTCACAGTGACCCATAGATCTCAATCTTCTAGATGAAGAACATCATCAAGCCATAGCAGAGCTGGTTGCCGAACTACCTGTGGGCTTTCCCAAATAAACCACCCAAGCCAACATGAGGTATATTTCATGGAATTGCAGGGGTTTGGGCCAACCCCTAGAAAATAATTACCTCAATAAGATGTCAAGAGCACATCAACTAGAGATCATCTTTCTCATGGAAACATAGTGTCGTCAAGATGGTTTAGATAAATGGCTATCTTCATCGTACCTTGAACATAGTTTTTATGTTAATCCAACAGGTTTCGTGGGTGGTTTAACACTCTTTTGGGCTGATAGTTAGGGCAAGTAGAAATGTAATAGTTTCTAGGGTTACTGATCAGCAGTGCCGGATATGGTATTGCGCCCGGGTGTCCTGTAGTGGTTTGGGACTGGATTTTGAAGGATAATGATCTGAATAATTATCCGCTGGTGTGCATTGGAGATTGGAATCAGGTGTTTAACCAACAAGGATAAATTCAGAGGATTAGACACTAAGAAGGAGGAAACTCATCTATTAATCCATCTACTGTACAAAGTGGAACTTACAGCGTTGCACCAGATTGGAGCTTGGCATACTTGGACAAATGGGAGAGCAAAAGAGTTCCAAATCTTTAAAAGACTGGATAAGGTATTCATCTCTTCAAACTTTCATGCCTTGTTCCAGGGGCGGAGCCAGGAAATTTAATTTGGTGGGTCAAAAGAAATTGTCAATAGCTTTCCAATCACGATGTCAGACCACACTGCAATGATACTTAACACAAAAGGTGAAAAGCAAAAGACATGGATATACAAAAGATATGATTTTTCTAGGTGAAAGATCAGGTGGTAACTGATATTGTCAATAAAGTGTGTGATATTGCAAAGTATGCATTCCAGGAAGACTCCACTGGATCTATCAGCATCATTCTCAAAAGGGTTGGGAATTACAATGATCCACCTGCATAATTGGCATAAAATTGCCTATGGTAATCTGGATCACATGATCAAAAATATTGAATTCAAATTAGAGATTATCCACTCAGACAAAAAAGTCCTAATGAGTACAAGGCAACATAACCTAAGCTAAGGAAAGAAATTTTAAGTCTTGCCCAGTTCCAATCAGAATATTGGCTAAGAATCAACTGGGATGTCGATGGAGATGCTGTTATATGTCAAAGGATATCTTGAATCTCAAAACTGAATCGGGAAGTTGACAGAACAAAACCAAATACAAGAAGAAATGTCCAACCACTTTAAGCAAAATTATGTTCAGGAGGATACGAATCCTCACATGCCGAAATTCCATTACACTCAGGAACTACTCAATGACTTATTGGAAAGTAAACTAAATCACCAACAAAAGGATTATTATCATATAACTTTCACAAAAATGAAGATTTTGGAAGCTTTAAAAGAGATCAAACAGTGGTCATCTCCAGGATCCCATGGATTTCCTTAAGGTTTTTTCTCAAAACACTAGGACACCATTGAAGATCCTTTATTTAAGTGTTTTATAGATCTACAACAAGAACAACTTATGAATAATGAATGGAATGAAAGCATAATCATTTTCATCCCTAAAACAAAAAAATCCTGTTCTGGCCAAGGATCTCAGACCTATAAGCATGTGAATTGAATTACCTTGGCAAAAACAGCCTTACAAACAGTTGCAAATTACACAATGTCAATATACAGGTTACTAGAATCATATGTGATACTCTATTGATCAAAAGTGGGGGAAAAAGGCAGATCAAAACAGAAGCAAAGTGAAGATTAATGAAGAGTGGATACCTGAAATTCAAAATCCACTAGGAAATAATTCCCTAGGGTCTAAACATACTTTCTTGGAAAGGTCACACCTAATCAGTGAGGATCATCAATGGAGGAAGAACTTGGTCAAAGAAATCTTTCCTCAAACAGGTGCAGAGATAATCTTGAAAATCAGACTTCACACACATACACATGGACATGACGAGGATAAAATCATTTGGAAGGATTCAACTAATGGAGAATACTCAGTTAAAAAATGATAAATATAAGGAATCAAACTTAGAGTAAATGATCCTCAAACGTTGCAACTGTTGAACCCCACCTTAATTCAAATGTCGAAGAAGGAATGGAAAATGAGACTAACAACTCATTTTAAATTCCTTATAGCTCTTGCGGAGTAAAACCAGGTGAAGAATCTTACACTGACGGACAACAATTCCCAGTTTAGGTCCCTCCCTTTCAGAATTCTCAAATCATGTCCGGAAATACCAATATACATCACTGATGCAACGTTCAACCAAGAAAGAAGCGTGTCTGTAGGCGCATGCTCACTCAGAGATCCCAAAAATGTAGCCCGGGCTGATATGTACCAAATCGTGATTGCGATTAACACTCTCAAACAAGAAATTCTGCTGATTATTCACTGTCTGGAGCATATCAGAGTAAAAGGATGGAAAAGGGCAAAAATATGCTCATGCTCATACTCATACTCTATGTTGGCTATCAATTTCTCACACAAGAAGCAAAATCCTACGTTGGATACGTCGAATGAAGTGCAAGATGCTATTCAAATCTTGGGAACATTTTAGTGTATTTCATTTGAAAAGATTTCCAGAGAATCGGTCCAAAGGGCACCTCACCTTGCCCAAATTGTAATAACATTTCTTTAACTAATAATAATAAAAAATATATTTTTTTGGATCCAAAATAAAACTGTCGCCTGGATTATTTTTCTTTTAAATTTAACTCAGCATTTATTTTTATTTATTTTTCAAATTGTCACACTTTCTTTTATGAAAAAAATAAATCATTTTTGTCCTCCCAATAAATTATTCACTCTCTAAATTCAATTCACTCTACACATTTCAATTTACTCTAAAAACTCTATAAATTAATAATGCTGGAACCGTGAAATTTATTAATTAATAGATTTATTAATATATCGAGTAATATTATTTATTAATTTAAATATTTTTTTTTAAAAAACTTTGTGTCTAGTGTATTTAGCTACAATATATATTAAATGTATATATCCTTGGTGGGCGATAGAGTAGGGTGAATTTTATACAATACTCTATGGGACGTGGATGAATTTTAAAGCAGAGGTTATAAATGCTTTGTTTATAAGTTAAACACATTTTTAATATTTGGTATATTGTTAAAAAAGTGATTATTTAAAAGTGGAAACTATTTTTTTGGGTAAAAGCAGAAGTTGGTCTCCACAAACTTTCAAAATAAGCCAGTTTTAGTTATAAACACAACTCTACCAAACACACTCAATATTGTACCCATCATAGATATGAAAATATCATAATTTGCACCCATCCCATCCTCAATTTTCATACTACTACAAATACCAACGGGGTTCGCTTTTGTACAACTCCTATACACTACCCCGGGGGTGCCATGACTATGTATTATATAGAGAAAATCTCAGGAAAGACGCACTTTCCTTAAACTTATGGACAATCCACTGTATTTTTTTACCTTGAAAGCTGTAATTTTTATAAAATTTAAAATATTATATTTTCAATAATAATAATAATAATGTGTGTTTAAATGTGAAAATAAAAAATATATAACATAAACAAATATTTTTAAATTTCTAAATTTAGTACTCCCCCGTTCCAGGGAAACCTGCAGAGAGAGAAATTTCTACTCTAGAGTCCCCGCCCTGTTAGTGCCCTCATGTGATGGCTATTAAGCCGGAAAAAAATAACTGTAAAGTGAAAAATTAGGGGGGTAACTTCCCCCCAGTCACTAATTGGGCACTTCCCACCGAATTAATGAGCTAGGAGGATGCCAAAATACACATAAAAGCTACTTTTCACATATGGTTCCTACAGTACAAAAACCCAAAAAAATTGAACTCATTCCCTATAAATACAGAACCAATCTTAGTTATAAATTCTGGAAAAAAATGATGAACAATTCTATCCAAAGCTCCCAGAAAAGTTAGGGCTTTTTTTTAGTGAACCCTAAGGTAGGAACCACAATTCATCGAGCCGTCTTGAGCCCCCTAAGTGCTTGTTGCTCTCAACATCTGTGCATCTTCCTATCATCATCAGGTTTTTCTTCTTCTCGGGTCGATATTGGTAAAAAAATCTAACAAATTAAGAGAGGCAGCACATGGCCAAGTTCCTTTTGGAGCACCACAAGAATGAGAAGATCCAATATTCAAAAAGGGAAGAGGAAACATCTATGTTTGATTGCAACATACGTACGGTCAACACAATATGTGCACTGACTCAAGCTCGAATGACAGTCGAAGGCCCACTGGACTTACGTCATCGGATGACGGGGCATCCTCCGCAGAATAAGAAAAACATCGATTTGGATGCATTGAGAGCCTTTCCCGCAAAGGATAGAAGAACCATAAGGAGTATTGCCAAAGCATTGAGCATAAGGAATAGCAACGTTCAAAGAGTCGTTGCAAGGTCATAAAAAGTCATACAATAGTATCAAACCTACCCTCACTGAGCACAACAAGGTATCTCGTATGAGGTTGTTTTAGAAATATTAGATGCACATCTTAGGTTCAGATCAATGGAACATGTCATACACATAGATGAAAAATGATTCTATTTGAATCAGGGTACTGTGAGGTACCTACTGGCCCCGAATTAACAAGATCCCTACCGAAATTGTAAACACTGGTCTCACATCCCAAAATTAATGTTTATATGTGCAGTAAGTAGGCATATTTGGGGGGAAGACGGTGAGCTACTTTTCGATGGGAAACTAGGCATTTTTCCATTTTTGCAAGATCAAGTTGCAATCAATAACAGCAAAAATAGCCCAGTAGGTACAGTGGAAAATGTGCCAATACCAAAGATCACTAGAGATGTTACAAGAGCCAAGATTATACAAGAAGTAATCCCAACAATCAAAGCTATGTATCCATCACATTTATTGGGGAAATTCATCCACATTTAACAAGACACTGCAAAGCCACATATTTTCAATCATGATCCATATTTTAGGACAGCAGCCAAATCTGATGGCTTCTATATGAAACTAGTCAGTCAACCAAAAAATTCACCCCATTGCAACATACTTGACTTTGGTTTTTTTTTAAAATCTATTCAAGGTTTACAACAAGAACAACTAACAGCAAATGTGGAGCAACTAGTGGTAGTAGTGCAATCAGCATATGACAGGGAAGCTCCAGTCACTTTGAACAACGTATTCATCACTCATCAACAATCAATGATAGAGATAATGAAATTATGTGGGTCAAATAGGTACAAGATGTCACACATGAACAAGGACAAACACATAAGAAATGGGACTCTACTAAGGTTACTATAGGTAGATGAAGAAGTAGTGAGGGGTAGCATTGGGCATCTAATGAATGAGAGGCCACTAGATGAAACCATCATACTATTGATGAATGCCCTCGATTATCAACCATGAATGCTATAGTGTAAAACATTTTGGGGTTTGGTAGTAATTTTGTAAGCCAGGAACATCCCACTTCTGGTTTGAATGGTATGTTCCTAAACCAACCCCGGATAAATGCACATTATGCTAATGTCATTTACCCTTTTTATATTAAAAAACCCATGTTGTAAATTATCATATATTCTGTTTCCTTTTTCATTACAAAGCAACTCAAAGCACTAATGCATCACTGAACAAGAACAAGTTCAGAAATGGTTAACACAGTCGCCAACGAACAAGGAAGATGCAAAGCATAAGGTCATTTTAAGCCACATGTAGCATCATGCGGGGAAGAGAAAATAATTAATTCAGGTTCAATGACCCTAAAAAATAATCTAAACTCATTCTCTATAAATACAAAAGCCATGTATTCCATAAATGCTGTAAAAATGAAGAACAATTATTTCCAAAGCTCCCAGTTCATGCCCCAAACCCAGAAAAGTAAAGGTTTTTGTTGGGGAACCCTCAGGTCGGACAACACAAGTCATTGAGCCATCCCGAGCCTTTTAGGTGATGGTTACTCTCATATATTGTGCATCTTCCCATCGTCATCGAGTTTTTATTTTCTCGGATCGATGTGGGTAAAAAATGTAACACAGTAGTCAACAAACGGGGAAGATGAAAAGCATAGGTTCAGGTTAAGCCACATGAAGCATCAGAAGGGGGAAGATACAAAGCATAAGTTTAGTTTCACGCACATGAAGGATCAGAAGGGGAAGATGCAATCAAAAAGTCAGGTTCAGCCACAAGATAAACACAAAAACTGGCATGAGAGCAAATGTTTACCATTAACTGGCATGAGGGCATTGGCTAGAGGACCAAAAAGACTGAACACAACGTAGCCAACAAACTCGGAAGATCCAAAGAGTAAGTTCAGGTTAAGCCACATAAGTTAAGCCACATGCTGGTATGGGAGCACATGTTCACCATATAACAAGGAAGGTTCACCCACATGATAAATACACAAACTGACAAGGGAGCCAAGGTTCACCATAGAACAGAGGAGCAGAGAAACTGACAAGGAAGAAGCATAACCATAGTATGCGTCAAGCCAACATGATTTAGAACAAGAAACACACGGTAGGCTGCTAGCCCACATGAATTTGAACAATAAGCAGACAGTAGGCGATAAGACCTCATGAATTAGAGCAACAACACACAGTAGGCGTCAAGCCCACATGAATTAGAACAACAAGCACACAGTAGGCGGCAAGGCCTCATGAATAAGAAATAAGAAACAGTTGGCAGAAAACCACATGGATTAAAACAATAAACACGCAGTAGGCAACAAGCCAACATTAATCACAACAACATAAATAATGGCACCAACAGGCCAGCAAACCATTTCATCGAGTTGAAGAACATGAACATTATCACCTGATTCAAAGCAACATTTTTTTCTTCCGAAATTGAAACATTATCTCATATTAGGGTTTTCAAATTCCCTTTTTTTGTCATCATCATCAAACAGATTGAAGAATAAGAAAACCCTGAAAATAGGCAAAATCGTTAGAATCATGAAACCCTTGGTACATAATAAAAATAGGTAAAACATTTAAAAGTAAATCGTATTAACATTTTTTTGTGCTATCTGAACAAGAAAGGGTAGAATTCTAATTTTTACTCCACTTCGCACTCCTCGACTCCCTCGACCACAGACACAACAAGTAAAAGACTTCGCACCTGCCATATGTGGTGTCTTCGGAGTTTGTCTCAAATTCGGTGGCCTCCCACAACATCGATGCCTTAACGCCACCAGCGGATTGTTAACCACAATTGCCACTGACTGGCGGTTGTGGAGTTTGACCAGCATCGGGTTCCCTTCTCTCGATGGTTGGTTTTCATCGGTGACGGGTACGTCGCCTTCAATCTCATCACAAAATAGAACATGCAGTGGCTTTGAAGCTTTTTGGACCTCGATCTCACCGTCGGCGACACCTAGAGTTACCAGATTTTGGCCGTGTCGCCGATTGGAAGACTCCGACATCGCTGCTGCACAGAGACAGAGGGTGGTGTCAGGCCTCCACGTAGGTGACATCATCCACCTTCATCTTGGGAACGAACTCATTAGGGTTGTAAGTATAAAAAAACGTAACATAAGGAGCAACGCTGGATGATCGATCAGACAAAGACGAGGGAGATGTCTTAGAGGTTCAGATTCGTAGTTGAAAACAAACTGAAATTATAGAGAAGGAGATTTGAGAGTGATAGAGCACAAGTGAGAAATTGGGAGGATAAGAACAAAATAAAAGAGGCGTTGTAAGACATGTGAGGAGAGTCATCAATTTCACTCCCTAAGAATGAAGTATTGGTGGTAGGTGTCGGTTGAGAATACTGAATGTCAAACAAATGAGTAGTTGTGAATTTGAAAATTTTGATGTGTTTAATTAGGACAATGAATTGGGTTTTAGTTATTTGAATAGACTGATTAATTAATAAATAGGTTGGGCTTTGAGTAATTTGCAAAATTCAGTAAGGGTAGTTCAGTATTTACAGGTCCAATTATTTGCCAAATAAGGAAAGTGTGCAGATCTGCCTGAGATAGCCAAAAAGGAAAGTGTGCAGATTCCCCTGGGATGGAGGCAGTAAGTAATTTATTAAATGTAGTGTATAAGTAAAAAAAAATGTAGTGGGCTGTCATAACCTTATGGACATGCCGCCTATCAGAAGATCCACTTGTGTGTGAGCGCGTGTGTGCATTTCAGTACTATTATTTGTGTATTTATATATTTATATAGTAATAACAACCAAATTATAATAATGCACAATTTTAAATAAGATAATTCACCTTATTATAATATAAAATACTCCCTCCGTCCCACTAATAATTTCATACTTTCCTTTTTGGTCAGTCCCACTAATAACTTGCTATTTCTAAACTTTTTTTTTTTTACATTTAGTCATAGATATTTATTTGATTTATATGGGTCCACTGTCATCATTCATTAAAAAAATGCCACATAGATTTATGTTAAATTTTGTGCAAAAATCAATTCGGAACTTAATAGTGAGACAGAGGGAGTACATAATACACCTTTCTAGAATATGAAATACACAAAATATCCCTAATGCTCTATGTTACCCCGACTCAGATTTAGTGTCGTATCCGAGTAGGGATCGGATACGGCGACACTCGAATTTTTATTTTGACCGACACGACGATTCGTTCAACTGAGTGTCTTGACTATTTTTTCAACACGTCTACAATATAAAGTGTCGTGAAATATATTTGACACGCCTATGTTTTATCATTTTATAAATAATAATAAATTTAATTAACTTATAAAAAAAAGTTGATAAATGAAAGCAACAATATAATTAAAAATCAAATTAAACTTTCAATCCTAATAATAAAAGTCAAATCATGATAAAAATAAGTACTCTTCGCTTATACATTCATTGCACTCATCAAAATTCCAAACTCTAAAATATAAGCCAAAAAAATTCAAACATAAAATTACTGCCTGTAGTTCTTTCAAATGTAAGCAACAAAACTCCAACTTCATGTAAGTAATTCTATAGAGTACTCGTACATAATTCAAGTAGCCACATGTCATATATCGTCACCCTATTACCTATAACATAGTGTATCTCTCTTGCACAAACAAACATATATAAAAAAAATATTGTATTTTTCTTTTTTATATATAACATTGTGCTCGTATTCTAGATATTCTTTTTATATATTATAGTGTTATTATTCTTTCATATTTATATATAATAATTGTGTTATATTATTATACAAAATTACGTGTATTTTTATGTGTGTAATACAGATAAACTTCTAGTCTTTCATAATCATTCATCGTCTTTCTTTCGATACCTACATCCATTTTCTGATTCGTTTATCGATACAAAACTCGATCAGATTTCGAAGTGTGTCATGTTTCGTGTCGCATATCGTGTCGAATCGACATCCGATTCTCACATATTCTTAGGTGTCGGGGTAACACAACTAATGAACATGGTAACTGTGGGATACCTAGGGTGGCAATGGGGAGGGGCGAGTACGGATTACAGTACCTCCATACTCATACCCACCTAAAAAATTCATACCCATACGTGCTCCATTACCCATGAAGGGTACAACTTTAAAATTCACCCCCGTCCCATCGGGTATTATACAAAATCCATACCCGCTCCATCACCCACTAGGGTCTCCCTACCCACTTCATACCCATTGTATGCATCCCACTTATATCTCCAAAAGTAACTAAAATTTATTTTTTTAGTAACTTTTTATATTAAAATTTATAAATTTATTGACATGAAAATATTATAGGTAAGATATATGCAATACAGATAAATATTATTTTATTTTTATATTAAATTAGCGGGTATATAACTGGTTTAGTGAGTCAGGGCGGGGATTGGGAAGGTGTGAACTAATATCCACACGTCGAACCACTACCCATGGTGGGAATGATTTCATACCCACACACCGCCCCACCCCTACCAAAATTACCTCCATACCTACCCCATTGGGGAGGATGCGAGGTGGACCTCCACTAAAACCCGCCCCACTGCCATCCCAGATACTCCTCTATTGTATACTACTATAAGCCAAGCCCAGACTAAGTCTTATTGACTTTCCAAAGAATGGTCGTTATTAAGTAGAGATGGCACCGGAAGACGAGGACATGAACCTCACTTGCATCATCATATGAGCGATTTGGTGTGCTAGGAACAAAGTCACGATAGAGCAACAACAAATCTCGGTGAAAAACGTCCTAGCCATCGGCATGGCCACTCAAGCGGATGACACCAACCAAGACACCACAGGAGAAGGTTTTAGCGAACCCAACTCAAAGCAGGTGGATCTGGTGCATATGATGTGGCAAACTCAAGCAGTGAAACCAAGGCGAGCTAGAGTGAGAGATATAAAACTGATTTGGTACGCAGGGGATGACCATCTAAACCCTGCTTATACCGGCTAGACACGCATTGACACAGACGTGACCTTCAGAGCACAGGACGATAAGGCGGTTGCAACATGGTGGGCTATACAAGGGAATGAGAGAATGGCTTGCAGGGATCGTGGAACATTCAAGTTCCATCTGCAATTCAAGCATAGCTCATTGCTATCCATGAATTAATGGAAAACGTAATAACTGAGCGGCCACACACATTTGTGTACTAACGAACTGCAAGATGGCATTGAACCACATCCATAACTTACCAAACATCCCCCAGGAATAAAGGGGCTACTCAGGAGTATCATAATGTTAGCAATGATGTTCAATAGAATACATATAATGAAAGTCCTTAGAGTAGTTGTAGTGAATACCCATAATCTAGCCCTTCATGTAATAGGTGGTTCATATCACCAGAACTCCATGGTAATATAATGGTCCGACTCTTTGCTTCAAAAAAACAAAAACAAAAGTAAATATCATATTCCACACCCACCCCCATCCCAATTTTCATACTACTACTAATTCCAATATGATTCACTTTTGTACAATTCTTATACCATACCCTTGTGGTGTCATGACTGTATATTATATATACTCCCTCTATTTTTAAAAAAAACTTTGACGTACTTGCAATTTTAAAAAAATGTTTTTTTAACATCGACACATTTTATTTTATGACAAAAAGTTAATCATTTTCAACCACCCAATAATTTTTTTACCCTCTTCACTCAATTCTCTCAACACATTTCACCTTGCAAAAATAACAACAACTAAAACTATGGTGCCAAACTTAACAACTCAAAGGGAGTATGAAGAATGTGCATTTTAATACTATTATTTATGCATACAATATTTATGTAGCAATCACAATTAAATTATAATAATACACAATTTTACATACCCTCTCCGGTTTTTTTTATATTGGCGCCCTTTCCTTTTTTGATATTTTTTTATATTGGCACTTTCCTTTTTTGGTAAATACTAGATTGTTTTCATCCACACAATTTAGTTTTTACTTTCCCTATACAATCTCTTGCACTCAATTTACTTTTTTTAAAAAAGTGTGCCATTTCTTTGGTGCTAATATTTGGCAACTAGAGGGAGTAAAATAATTCACCTCGCTAAAGTATACAATACATAATGCACCTCCCTATAATATGAAATACACAAAATATTTTTAGAGCTCATAATACTCGGGGAGATACCATATAATTTGCTGCTATTGTATACTCTCTCCGTCGCATAACTATTGAACACTTTTCTATTTTATTTCATCCTACAAGTTTTGGCTACTTTTAAAACTTATCTATTTTAGTAAAACTGAGTTGCTATTAGTTGAACCACCTTAAATTACTTAAATATTGAGTCAAAAAATGAGTGTCTACATAAGTATTTTAAAATATTAAGCTAAAAAATGAGTGACTATTAGTTTTGGGACGGAAGGAGCACCAATAAGCCAAGCCCGGACTAAGGCTCTGTTTGGCATAACTGTGCTTATAAGCAAAATTGACTTATTTTGAAAGCAAGAGGAGACCAACTTCTGTATTTCTCCTAAAAATAGCTTTTGCTTTCAAAATAATCTATTTTTTGACACCTTACCAAATATCAAAAAGTGTTTTTCTTATAGGCAAATTAGTTTTCATAAGCTCAGCAAAACGGACCCTAAGTCTTGTTGACTTCCCAAAGAATTGTCGTTATTAAAGCAATTCCAATAGTTTACTCAATCTTTCAGTTGTTACAGTAAATTTTTTTTCCGATTTCTATAGTGTATTTACTCCAATAGTTAACTCTATACCTTTCTCTTAATAAGAATATTCCTTCATATATTTTGTGAAACTTATTTTTTACTTTTAAATTGTTTCATTATAGTGTAGTTTTATCTCATTTATATGTTAACTTTTATTTTCTTTTGTTTAATCATAAAAAAAACAATTAGATGATAATAAATATTATTATTATTGTTAAAACAATAGAAATAAAAGTTACATTAAATTTTTTAGCTTTTTTTTTAATTAAAGCCACCATAAGGTGGTGGGAGATTTATTGGGCTCCCAAAACCCCCAAAAAAGCTTAAAGCCGAAAAGGCT
>JAULKJ010013157.1:0-27488 GCA_032355405.1 Rubia balearica
GCTTCTTTTACCAAAAGCGGACCGGGCAATGATACTGTAAGTGAGTGAGTAAATCATCCGACTCATGTTGATGACCGATCCTTTCTTGGAATTGATGGATTTCACAACATTCATCACTTCCTCCTCCCTGATGGGGCGGAAGGTTTGGACCCTCTTCGCGTTGAGGAGTTCCATGGTGCATATCTTCCTGAGCTGTCTCCAGGAGCTGTTGTTGGGGGAGAAGGCAATATCCTGGCAATTGTAGTTGAGAATATAGCTGAAGAGGAAATATGGCCTGTTAGCAAAGATTGTATCGTGTTCGTTCATCACCTTCTTTGCAATCTCCGCGGAGGAGACAATAATCGTCGGCACTTCTCCCATGCGGAGGTGTAGGAGAGGGCCATATTTCTTTGCCAAATCGGAAAGGATACGATGCGGGAGAGGGCCGTTGAGCTGGTGAAGGTTTCCGATGATTGGGAGGGGCTTTGGCCCGGGAGGAAGCTTAACAGCTTTGGGCTTAAATATTAGCTTGGCTACCATTAATATGAAGAGCACGAAAACTGAGAGGGATATGAAGAGGTTCTCCATGTTCGATGAATGGTGGGATGTTCAGGTAGCTCTAGCTTTGTGAGAAAGGAAGGTTTTCTAGAGTTTATACTTTGGCAGAAGCTGCGAGGGTTTTGTATTTATAGTTACAGTTTTACTGTGGCGGCTCAATATGGTGTTCAAACTAGTACGAATATAGTGGGAATGGGATAATTTATTTGTGGTTCTAGTCAGTTGCCACTTTGACTGGAACTTCTTTTTTGGCGGCAATTATTAATGTTCATATCATAAGGTAATGCTAGTAATGTCACGTCTTCTTTCATTTCATTTTTCTTTTGAATAAAGTGTGTTTGAATCTGCTGCTTTTTACATGGTTATTCGACTCGTACAAAACATGAAGAGAAAGATGGATAAATCCTCTATTTTTTCTTTAAAAATTGTAATTTAAAACAATTTAAATATTATATGTACAAGTTAAAATAAGTAATAATGTGTATTTTAAAGTAAAAATATTTTTAAAAATATAATATAAAAATTACATTTTAGATATTTAAATTTAGTATGACACTGTATAGGTTTTAAAAATAGCGTAACTTATGAACACTAGATCTGCTCCTAAAAACCACAAATCATAAAAATAGCATTTTGCAAAACACTCCCACTGTCTCCAAATGCAGTGAGATTTATAAATTGACATATTTGACATAATTAGTTTAATAAGTTTTAATTAATATTTTATTTTATCAAATTTTTTTATTGTTTAGTGCAGATAGTTGAAAAATAATCAATGACTACAAATTAATTTAATTCAAGATGCAATTTAACTATTCAATTCGTCAAAATTTCTTAACTTTGATCACAAAATTGAATTGATGTTTAAGTGTAAATACTATTGTAGGATGCCTTGTAAGATTCATTATAAAGTATATTTTCAAAATATCAACTTTTCACAAATTAAATTGTCTCTAATGAAAGATATTAATGATCAAATATTTTTTAAATCAACTGATAAAAGTCAAAATGTGCAGATTGAAATTAATGAGACATATGGAGTAACAAATGAATTTAAACTAATTAATTTTGATATGTACAACCCTTGTAACAAGGGGCGGATCTACCCCTCATCCCTTGACGAGACAAAAATTACGAGGAATTTGGGTAGTAAAAAATTTTAAAAAAAATATCAGCCTACTTTGATAATGAAAAAATTGAGAATTTTTTTTACTGATAGATCAATCCCACCATATATGTATTCTGGCTCCAGTGTACCTTTAAGAGAACAACTATTTCAATGTATCAAAACTGATGTTTTCCCGTAAACTGAAGTCATTTTGGGACAAACCATCACGTCAAGTTTTTTTCTGTCCAATTAAATTGTTCTTGGAATGATATGTCAAATTTCAATTAATGCGATCTCAAGAAGACTAGACCAAAACAACCACTGGTCAAATATGGGTAAGATTAATATGACAAGTAAGACTTTCCCAATACAATTAGTCTGCTCAAATTATATTTAAATTTCAAACAATTTGACCTTAAAATTTTATTTTATTTTATTTTTGAAAATAATCATTCATACATTAGTGTAGGATGAGGTAATTAAAGAAGATGACTTCTCTGGTTCCGCTTTAAATCCTCTTACGATCAAAGGTCGTTTTAGGAAACTCCTTTAATCTGTCCCATTAAATGCGGTTTTTTGCCGCCTTTGTCGTGGTTGGGCAACCGCCTTTAAATAGGTTCCTAACTCGGAACGTGAACGACCTCCTCAGGTACTGTTAAAGTTCCGGTATCGAAACTGTAATTCAGTTCCGGTACCTAGAGTAGGCTTGGACCTTGTGATTATGTTCCTGAATCGTGTCTATATGCCGGATATAAACTGATTTTTGAACGAGTGAGACTCTTTTTTTGCTTATTTTTTCCCGAGTTTGTAAGATAATTCGTCCCCATTTGTTCCAATTGATGAATCGGTCATCCTTTCTTGGTAATTTATTGGCACACTCTGAGAAGCATCTTTCAAGTTCGGAAGAGCTTTCGGGTGAAATGGTCAAAATCTATATTCTCTGTATAATCCGGCCAACAACAGCCTCAAATCACCCCTTCTGATTCCAATAAATTGTCAAATTATCGTGTAAGGCTTCAAAAATGTATAGATATCGCTAAGATAGCACACTACTACAAATTAGATCTATCGTAACACTTTCTTTGCAACACTTATTTAAATGTTACAATAGTTTATAAAATGTTACTTAAACATTTGAAAAGTGTTACATAAATATTAAAGAGTGTTACCTAAATCTTATAGTGTTACGTTAGATCTAATGTAATATCGCATAAGGTAATACTTGTAAAAGCGTTACAATAGGTTAAAAGTGTTACAATAGCACCTAAAATAACACTTTTACAAGTATTACCTTAGGCGATGTTACATTATACCTAACGTAACACTTTCTAAAATTTAGACAACACTTTTTAATATTTATGCAACGGTTTTCAAAAGTTTAAGTAACACTTTATAAGTCATTGTAACATTTTAAATAAGTATTGCAAGGAAAGTGTCACATTAGTCTTAGTTTGTAGTAGTGACACTTATCTATATTACATAGGAATAGAAATCACGTGCACCTAGATTCTATTTCGATCAAAATGTGTAACTATATTAGCCTACGTAACACTAAACATCATGATTGTATATAGTTCCAACAAAAATCCATAGACAACGTTAATCAAGCGACTAGCTATAGATAGGAACATAATACAAGCAATTTCTATTTCGTATAAAACATGTCACGGTGTTGAGATACATTTTATACTACCACGTCAGTTCTTACAAGATTTGCGATCATACATTTATTAGATGTCTCGCTAAACAATATCTTGCCATGTTGATGTTGTCCGGTGAATAAGGATTGTATTCCTTTGGAAAAATATGTGGACACAATATAAAAATTATTTATAGTATTGTAGTAGTTTATCGATGAATAAAAATAATTGACATATTTATGAACTAAATATTAACCTTATTAACTTCTAGGTAATCCAACCGTACATCTTTAACGCACTCGATTGCTTATAACATTCCGTAATACCCACACTCCCATGTCGTTGCTTGTTTCTTGTACTAATTCATCTGAATGTAAATTAGTAAATAATTATTAACATAAAAAATTAGGTAGGTTTAATAATAACAAAGTTCAAACCTTGATTTGAAGTACGCGTAAGTTGTTTTGAACATTGTCTCATCAAATGCATTCTTCAAAATATCCACAAATGCTTGTGAAGGTTTGAAGTGCAATGGATCCATCCAATACACACATTTGTTATCCGGAACAATGAATATCAAAGACCAAAGATCCCTACATCGAAATGATTTTATTAACCAAATATTTCATGATTCCTACATCGAAATATTTTTATTAATATTATTCAAATAGAAAAATCACCTCTCAATATAAGGTGCAATGAAGAATTTTTTATCCTTCCGAACGATGCTTTTGCGTACGTATTCGATCCGCTCTTGTTCCGAACATCCAATTCTTAATTCATTAACGGGAAAAAATAGCCTACCTTTTTATTTTCACTGGCAAAGTAATACATGTACCTTATACATTAAAATATGAATATTAAGTTTCAATATGTATGAAGTTCGATGAAATAGAAAGTTAAATGTGAAAACCAAACTCGCAATTACACTAGAGAGAGGAATATGATTGTTTGGTTGACTTATTCACACCTACATAATTCTTTGAAATCACTCCACAACCTAATGATCTCTTCGTTCCTATGAAACACGTACTCATTCCCCAAGAAGGTGTATGTTGAGTTATGTTTGTGTGGTGAGATCTTGTCAGACAATACGCGAACAAAAGGTGGTGACCCCTTTTCCACTGGTGCTCTTCTCTTTGGATGTTTTACAATTTTTCTGCCAGGTTTAATTGCTTTTGTGGGTGTTGACCATATTTCTTTCAAATGGTCGTCCTTCTCCCGATCGACGTAAACAAGATACCGAGGTCATAGGAGGAACATTCCTTGGATGGGTTCTACGTTCTTGTAATCCCCACTGGGAATTGACAAAGTCCTATTGTTCATGAACGATTTCGCTACCGAAACCCTTGCAATTCCATCTCGGATCGGTTTGGAGTGATGATATCGCATCGATTCGTAATAAATACCATCTGCCACATGGAGCGGTGTACCCTTTTCACCAAACTCTGTGAAAAGCTCGCACTATTGATTACCCTATATAAAATATATACTTCCTACTTAATAATGTTCCAACAATGAAAGAAATTAGATACAAGAAGGTCGCACTTTTTTCTTGTTGGATAAGATGGCCTTATCTAGGGTTTCTTCAAATATTGTTGCCTTCGGTACTCAATGTTCCCCGGATAGTGATGAGACCCCTTCCAAGGGGGCTCCTAATCGCTAGTTAGATCCTCTATATTTTTGGGTATAGGAAGACCAGTGTGTTTCATTAATTTTTGGATTAAAATTTCTTGTTTCTCTAATCGCTTGTCTAGTATAAAGGCCTTCTCTTTTTAAAACTTTGATTCTTGAGGGCTTATCCATTGTGTAAGAACACACAATTTCAAAAACCTCTCTTTGTGTCAAGAATGCACCCACCACTAGTGTAAAACCCTCTAATAAAAGCGGTTATATTAGACCATTAAAGGCGGTTTTCTTGTGCCTTCTCTGGCTCCGCCTTCCATTGTCCATCAAAAGAAGGCGGTTTCAAGAACCGCCTTAAAAATGCTAACAAAGGCAGTTAAACCCCACCTTTAAATTGTTTCCGAGTTTGGAAACTATGTCATAGCTTCCGAAAAAACTACCAGAAATAGCGAGGAAAACTCAAAACAGCAACCCAGAACAACAACAATCATTTCAATATCCAGCACCAGTACAAAGGCAAAAAGAAAATGAAAATGAACAAAATGACGATGTCGATCGATCTTCATGGAAAACGGCGAACTAAGGACCCAATCAGTGGATCAAGCTTCCCGGAGAACGATGAAGGAAAGCCTCACGGAGGAATTCATGGTGGAGAAGAATGACACAGAAGCGTGGAGGAAAGATTCACGAAGGAGCTTTCCAGTGCGGCGGAGGCGTGAGGTTGAACGAAGAAGATGGTGGCGGTGATAGAGGTAGGAGATGGTGGTGGCGTGAAAAGTGAGGGTGCCTACGTGAGGAGTGGGTGGAGACAATGTGAGGATGGCGGCGGTGGAGTTAACGTGGCAGAGTGAGGGGCTGGTGGAGGGTGGAAGAGGGAAGGATTGTGACTTAGCTAGGGTTTCTGCATATGAAGAGATTTGGGCTTCAGAATTTTCTAAGTGTTTGTTTTATATTGGGCCAAAATGCAAAGCCCATTAAAGGCGGTTCTAAATAGAACCTCCTTTAAATTTAACAGTTGACCTAGGAAATAGTTTTCAAACTCGGAAATGCTTCCGTACCTAAATTAAAGGCGGTTCTAAGAGCGGGACCGCCTTTAATTTATCGCAATTAAAGGCGGAACCTTCTTAAATTAATTTTGAATCGGCTTTAAAATGAAAAAATAGCCTAAGAGCTATTTCTGAACTCAAAAATTATTTCTGACCCCAATTAAAGGCGGTTCCAATGGAACCGCCTTTTAATGGTGCCTTTAATAGGCCATTCTCTACTAGTACACCCCTTTTTAACGTTTGGGGTGTTCGGATTTACCCGTTGCCTCACACAATGTCCTGTTTGCTAGATGGAGTGAATTACCCCCCAACCTGATCTTGTTTTAATTTCACCTACGTAATTGAAATGAACATTGTAATCGATAAGAAGGTTAAAATATTACAATAATTATAATGTAGTTAGTAAAATTCTTACCACTTTCTCATCAAGTTGAACTATTGTTTCTTTGACATATCTTCCCTATTTGTTTTATTGAGCCTTGAGGAATAGATCACATCTTTCAATTTGATCCACAACGATTGGTAAAACCAATGCCCTTGCCTCTTCCTCGGATAATCCCCTCTCCATTGCTTAAAGTACATCTCGTTCAAATTGTTCCTTACCAACTCGAGCACCGGCAATGCAGAACCCCACAGATGTTCCTATGTGGAGTTATGTTCAACGATGCAATATGCCTTTTCTCATCTCTCATCCCCTACTTTTTCTCATGAATTCAAAAATAAGAAAATGTAAAACTTATATCAATTTGTGTATGCCCTACTTTTTTTCCCATTCTCTAACGCTCTTCTCTTGTGGATCTCCCAACTGTCTGGTTGAATGTGTCTGTAAGTTATCCACGGTTGATCACTTTTTCTATTTGAGAATATGTAATCTCTCGATAGAGTGTACTTGTTTCCCACCAACTTTTGGTGTACATATTCATAACCCTCCTTTTCAAGTCATCCATGTTTTGGACATTGATTTCAAAGGGTTTCTAATGTGACATAAATGAAAAAAAAATCAACAAATGCTATCCAACAAATATTGGTCAACAAATATAGAACGATATAATTTTATTAAAACCAAGTTTGTCAAAAACATATTTAGGTTGTTACCTTGCGCTCCATCCATAACGTCTCCTTGTATTGTTTAGGAACTTCATGCCGATTATCATAATGGATGTCTACCCTCGTCCGACCGACCTTCCCTACCCCACTAGACCATTTGGCACGTCCTTCTGACAAGCTACGACCCATTTTATTAAAACCTAGCAAGGAAAATTCCTTACTAGTCATTTTCCTTTCAAGAGTTTTACAATGCATTTTAACAATTCCCACCTCATCTGACCCCTCCCCGTCCTCATCTTCATCAATTTTTGTCTTGGTATGTCTATTTTTCAAAGAAACATGATCGTCACGAGACCTTTTTTTGGACATTTTTATACCTAGCAACACCCATCAAATAAACTCTCTTCCATCGGGTAAACTAAAATATAAAAAATATGAATTTATTTGAATGAAACTAATTTTAGTAAAGTGAATTGATACATTATGATGGCCCAAAATGAGGAAAAAACACAATTTTCCTCATCACAACAACAAACCAAATAAATAAATAGTCTTCGACATTTGTCATTGAAAAAACAATATTTACCTAATCTTCTCCTATGTATGTATGATGATTATCCCAAACTCCAATATATGATCTCAAAAACCTAGCCCAAAATCCACCTTTGATGACATTATCTTTAAATAAGCTTGCACTCCATTCCTAACTAGTGTTAGTGTGGCAAGAAATTGAACTTGGGTTTGGTGGAAGATTTGAGGTTGTTTTGAGAGGAAGAAGAGTTTGGGTTTGAGTGAAAAAATGGGGGGGGGGGATTTGCACCCATTATAACATTAAATGTCCCCTTTCAAAATGCCTTTAATGCTTTGCTATTTGACTCTGTCTAACTTTAGTTTCGAACTCGAAACTGAGTCCAGCCTTTATGAAACTGGGCACAAGGATTTTCCTTAATCGGAAGTACTTCGGCCCTTGAAATAAAGCCCTAGGAAGCAGTTCCAGATTCGGAACCACTGTAAGCATATAAAAAATACAAACAGGATTAGAATCCCCAATTCAAAATATTGCGTGTTATCCTATGCAATTTATTCATTAATTATTAGATTTTTTACTAACTCTTGTGCTATAAATTAGTACCATAAACAGGATAAAACATGGGAGTGCAGCTATTACATAATACTATACGCGGCAGATGTATTCAAGGTGTACAGTTGGATTACCTAGAAATTTACAAAGTATTAAGTTGTTTCTTGTGTCCATGATCGTATATAACTCATAATTTTATTGTTTTAAATTCTCATATTTTTCCAAAGGTCCACAATCCGTAATCACGATATAATATCAACACCACAACAAATTGCTTGGTGAGGCATCTAGTACAAGCCTGGTCCATACCTCTTAAAAATTCTAACTTAGAAGTATAACAAACTCGACTATATTGATGACATGAAATGTGTGGAATAGATTTTGTGTGATTAATATTCCTATCTATAGATTTTTGCTTCGTTAACATAGTCTATATATTTTTGTTAGTTAGTATTATCATATAATGTATTTTCATACAGGTTGAAGCTGTGATATGAGGCTTTTTAGGCTAGTTTCAAATGAAATAGAAAATTTATACCACACCACCCGATAGGACTTTTGAATTTGGAACTTTGTCCCAAGTTCATAATTTCTCTTCTTGAAGAGCTTAATATCAATTCCAAACTCGGAAGTCTCCTCCTAAGCATAACCTTTTTTTAAAAAAAACAAACCAACTACTACTTCCAAAATTGGAACTTCCTAGGATGACACTACTTCCAAACTTGGAAGTTGATAAGAAAAAATGATAATTTATGCATCAAATCCAAAGAAGGGTCGGATTTCACCAAAGGTGCCAATACTAAAAGGCCAGCTCCAACGTATGTCCTAATGCCAGAACTTGGATGGAGTTTCAATACCCGAACTAGCTATATCATCCGATTGATTGACACCTCGGGCATCGTTACATAACCTGGGGCACAAGCACATCAAATATAGAAAGGATTTATAAGTCTTGCTCCTTTACTCATTGCTAACTACTAACAAGAATGAATCGGTAAGTTAGGGTGTTGTCCATAGAAATTTAGGTGTTTATGAGATAGCTTCACAAAGTTCACACATAAGCATCACCAAGTGTGTGTGTTTGACGTAGAGAAAATGGGGGTTTTGTTTTGAAAGATTTCAGCTAAAAAACTATGATCATATCCACATAAAAGAAATATAATTCTATTTAATGCTATATCACATGATGCAGAGACATTGATTCCCTTGGAACTCCCTCGGTCTGTCACATCATGTTGGTTTCCTCAAAATATCACCTCTTCCCCGTATAACAAGAGTTGCGCTTTAACTACCATCTCTAGCCCTTATTCCGGTGTTAATAAACCTGTGAATGCACACAGTAATTAAACCCTGGAGTAGAATGGGCACCAGGACCAACACTATGAATACCCATCCTAATCCCATCTTGTGCCACTTAGGACATTATTACCTCATGATAACTCTAGGGGCATTCTCCGCCTAGTTTCTACAAACTTGAGATATAACCTTAGGGCATTCTCCTACGACCCTGATCAAGTCAATAACATCACCCTACTCATGCCGGATGACCCCTCTTATCATTCGCAAAATTACCCAACCTTTAATCTAATTGATGGCACATGTGTCGTCAGCGACATCCTGGTTACATCTCTCAAACAAATCGACATGGAAGCATAATATTCCTTGGTTCATTCTAGAGCCTAGAACTAAATCATGCAAGGAATTAAACTAAGTGTACATTCTAATCTCATTCTTCACACAATCATATCAAGAAGCATAAGAACAAATTAAGCATGATAATAGCATAAATATAGACATGAATCAAACGATTTAGCAAATTATAGCTAAACATGTTTACAAAAGATCTGAAGCATAAATCTAATCAAAATAATGAAAACTCAAAAACAAATATATAAAAATCCACAACTAAGCTTTGGTTTTCCTCAATAAGCTACTTGTTCGATTCCTCCAATTCAGAGACAGCCATGCGTCATATTTAGATTGCCACTTTGCTATCAATGGATTAGTGGAAGAAAGCTCAGCCTTAATAGTATCGAGCTTCTGATAGACCTTGTCAACACGAGCCAAAGTCTAGTCCAATATTCCTCTTTTATGTTGCAACTCAGCCACACTAGTAGACAGAATCCACCTTCATTCTCGTTTTTTATCACATATTTTTTGCAACTCATCATGCTAGACGCAACAAGTAGGCCTCAATTTTTTGTACTCACTCTTTAACCTAGTAATAGAAGCCTCATAGACATTTCTCCTTTGGTCCCATGACGATGCAAGATCTAAATATTGGGTCATTAAAATTCTCAAAGAACCTCTTACACAACATACAAACCTTTCTATTTGAGGTGAAAGATATCTAATTCTAGTATCTTAAATAGTTCCACAAGCTCATCTAGGCTATCACGTACGGTTTTAACCAAGGTCACATTGAAAAGAATGACCCATCCGGGGTCGAGCATGATTAGGTTCCCTGATATAAATGAACTCGGCAACGGAATTACACGCAATCTAGAACATAGAAAGTGACTTATACACTATATCTATAATATGAAAAATCATATACAGGCCAAAACACATTGCTCTCTAATAGCTCTCTACAGTAGGACATCCATAGGGGAATTCGATATCAACAACCGAAAAGCATCCACTCTTGCCACACATGACAAGAACCTAAAAAGAAATGAAAAAACAAGGGAAAAAATAACAACACATCAGTGGAAGACCCACAACAAGAATCTAGACAACAAGAATTTAACTATTAATAATACAACAAATACATCATCATTCACAAACTTGATCATTTGAGGGTGAATTCCTATTGTCCCCTACAATAGTAACATCTGCAATTAGAAAGTCAGGTTTCTGTACATCCATGGTTCAGGTACGTAATTTCTCCATGTTGATCATTTCCATATTCCCTTCCAAGAAATCCAAGAGAGGAAAAGAGAAATCTTTATCATCTACCTTATCCCGATATAGTCGATCAACTTAATTCCTGCGCCATATTAAGCCTCATCTTATATCAGACATGACGAGAAGATTACATACACTACTAGGGTTAGAAAACCATATCAACTCATTGCATAGGTATCTCCGATTTCACAAGCGGCATTTACAATCTTAGATATAAACTCGCAAAATCTCCAGGACTGTAAGACCCATTGAACTCGACCCAAACATAACTATTAGAAATAGACCTTGCTTGCTTCAAACGCTTGATCTCATGTTCCTGGCATAAAAACTCTTTCTCTGAAAAATGGAGGTGTTCACGGGCACCATTGAATTCGGCCTTTATTTCGCTAAGTTTCTGAACAAGAGGCTCTATCTCTTTTACACAACTTGTGAGAGACGAAGAATCAACAACAACCTACAAACCAGTATTTACATCATAAAATAAAGCACAAGCACAAAAAACACAATCAAACTGTGAAAGCATACTATGGCATAACGGGCAGACACATCAATGTGACCAGTCACCCGTTCATCAGGTCCAATTCTCCCCTGACAGACAGAGAAAGTAGAGGACATCTTCATAATTATTTTTACATTATTGAAAGAAGAATCCACACTTACCTGAAGGTCACATTTCCTTCCTTGGCCCACGGTTTGAGGAATTTCAGCACCCATAATCTTAGCCTTGATTGGAGGGAAAACAATAGACGGCACGGAAGCACATATTATCGATTGACCCAAAGTGAAAAATGATTGAATACACACAGAGAAACATTAACATATCTCAAGTTGATAACCTTGGATAACACAACTCACAAGATCTGAAAAATAAATCTCACCAATATCACATATGGGAGATGTCAGGGGCTTTTTTAAGAAACACTAAGCGGAAGCAACATAGTTACACAATCATTCAATTTTGGTATGTACAATACGACAGGACCATAACAAGTTATCACACCGGGAAAAAAATGAATTCGCTAAGTTCTACGTACTTCTCACCTTTACCCTCTCTGTTCTCCGTGACTATGGGATCTTATGGTATAGGATAGGTAAGTACGCAGGAAAGCAGGAGTGCGGAGCACCACACATAGTAAACTCAGAATTAGCGGTCCGACGGTGTCCCAAGTTTGGAAATTTTTTACTAGGCCACCACTGAACACGTGAATTTCACTCCAAAGTTTGAACTTTGTTTGTTCTCAGTTTCGATATCGAAACTTTTTGGCAATTGTTGTTACCATAAAAATTTAGTTCCAAACTCAGAACTGTCATAAATTGATATTACAAAGTTGGGTTCAAAAGGGTTTTGGCTTACAAAAAATTTGGAAGTTGAATAGGAACCAAAATTTAGGAATTCATGAGGAACCAATTGAAGAAGGTATGTGCCACATTCATTCCTTGATTGATTATACTAATATATAGTATATTTGTGATGAATTTATGGGTTAGGATTTAGGGTGTATTTAGGGTAATATATTGCATGAATGGGGAAGGTTTGTTTACTCATTCGTTACTTGATTAGGCATATTAGTTGTAGTTGTATGTTGTTCAATTTATGGTGCATGTAGGGTTTAGGTTATTTTTTTGGCTAATTTTTTGAATTGTACTAATATATGACATATGAATGTAAGTGGGTGGTAATTAATCATATTGAACTCACTAGTAACGTTCTTAGAAAATTTTCCCATTACATTCCTTTGATTGAATTATTTATTGTAATGGCATTCGAACATGCATCGAAGAATGGTGTTGTGCATGCACTATATCCATGTAGGGTTTGTAATAATAATGCTTTTTGGGGAGAAAGAAGTTACGTGAACATCTTGTCACACATGGGTTTGATACTTCCTACACTAATTGGGTGTGGCACGGGGAGTTTGGGAGCTGATAAAAGAAAGGAAGCCAGTGATTTAGATGGACATGATGTATTTGATGAGATGGTAGAGGATATCGAAAGATAATTTCACAGGAAACCCGAGGTTCTAGAAGCCTTGCATAATGACAAAAGGATGGCATTGTATGAGAACTATAAACATTCAGTTTTGAGTGCAACTTTGAGAATGATGAACTTGAAGGTTAAATTTAGGTGGACGGATAAAGGGTTGATGGGGACTCTTGAATTAGTTAAGAAACTACTTCCTGAAGGTAATTTTATGCCTGATAGATTGTATGTAGCGAACCAGATTCTATGCCTTGTGGGTTTAGAATTGGAAAAAATTCATGTATGCTTGAATACTTGTATGTTGTACAGGGGGGAAGGAGGATGCGTTACATAAAAATATGTCGGGTTTGCGGTGAGTCTTGTTACAAGATGGAAAGGGGTGAGATTGGCATTGCTGCAGAAGTGGGGTTTGGTTCGAAGAAAAAGACACCGGCTAAATTTTTGTGGTATTCGCCTATCATACCACACTTGAAGAAGTTGTTCGCGTGAAAGGAGTACGCAAAGTTGTTGCGTTGGCATTCATAAATAATTATACCTGAAGATGATGTGATTAAGCATACTTTAGACGGTGAGCAATGGAAGAATCTTGATACCATTTACCTTGCGTTGGGAGCCGATGCCCGATATTTGAGGTTAGATTTATCGATTGATAGAATGAATCCCTTTGGTAATATGAACAACACACATAGTTCTTGGCATATTATGCTAGTACAATCTACCTTCGTGGTTGATAATGAAATGAAAGTATGTGTTGTTGTAGGTGATGATTTCAGGGCCTTAGAACTCGGGTAATGATATAGATGTTTACCTTCCTCCTCTTGTTGATGATATGTTGACCTTGTTTAAAGATGGTATTCGCACGTATGATGGTGTTGCGGAGGATGTATTTACTCCAAAGGCCCTGTTGTTTTGTACAATAAATGATTTCCCCACATATGGATTTTCTCTAGCTACTCGGTCAAAGGGCACCATGCATGTCCTGTATGTGAGAAAGATACTTGTTTTATCAATTGAAGCATGATTGTAAAACTATCCACCATAGGCATAGGCGGCTTCTCCCGGGGGTTACTCATGGTGATCCGAAAAGCAGTGGTTCAACGGGGAAATTGAGGATAGAGAACCGACAATTCCATTATCTAGTGATGAGTTTTTTGAAAGGGTCAGACATTTAGGCAACGAGTTTTGGAGGGGGAAACGGAAGTCAGCATGTGGAGGAAGTTGGTAGAAATGCTCTATTTTATCGACTACCATATTGGAAGGAATTAGACGCCAAACATTGTCTTCACGTACTGCATATTGAGAAGAATGTGTGCAATTCTTTAGTTGGGAATCTTTTAAATACCCCCAATAAAACCAAACGATGGTTTGAAGGCTCGACTTGATTTGGTTAAAATGGGTATTAAGAAGAGTTTGGGTCTTGCGATAAATGGTGAAGAGTATTATCCCCCCCCCCATTATTCCATGTCTCAGTCCAAGAAAAAAACATATTGTGAGACCTCTTAGTTGTGTGAGCGTGCCTATAGCTTACGAGTTGAAGCTGGTCGGATTGAAATCCTATGATTGCCACAACCTTATGCAAGAATTGAATGACATTGGCATAAGCTCGTCACTGCCTCCTCATGTAAGATTGCCCATTATGAAACTTTGTTTGTTTTCAAGAGTACTTGTGCAAAAAACGTTAGTGTTGCTAAACTTCACTGTTTGTCAGCGATGATTGTGGAAGTTCTGTGTCGTATGGAGATGTATTTTATTCCATCATTCCTTGACATAATGGTTCATTTGATCGTTCATTTGGTCCGGGAGATTAAGCTATACAGTCTAGAATTCTCGAGATGGATGTACCCGTTTGAAATCTTTGTGTATTTTGTGAAGAACTGATATAGACCCGATGCAAGTATTGTGCAACGTTATGTGGCAGAGGAGGTAATCAAGTTTTGTACTGATTATTTTAAGGATGTAGATTTTGCCGGTGTTTTGAGATCCAGACATGAGGGAGGCAATAAGGTTAGGAGGTAAGACAAGGTAAGCTACTGAACCCCACTACAAAAGATTTAAATGTTGCACATCTTTATGTTCTGTGGAACCACCAGGATGTTGTCCCATATATTGAGATCCATATGGATGAAATAAGAATAACGGGCCTGACGTTCAATGAAGCACAATTTTTACAATGACACACTTCAACGTTTGCAACTTGGCTACGAAGGCACGTGGAGATGGGTAGTCATCCAAAAATAGTTAAGTAGTTATAACGGAAACCCTTGGGTATAGTGATTTCACATGTTTATGACATCAACGAGTTCATTTTTTCCATTAAATCGATGGATGATAAGGATGTGTCACAAAACAGTGGGGTTACCCTCGTGTTAGAGGCATTCCATGTTGGTAATGCAAGCGACAACAGTCAATGTATGCTAACACTTGCTACTTTGGTACAATAATAGAAATTTGGGAGCTTGATTATGTGACTCTATGAGTGCCTGTACTTAAATGTCACTGGGTTGACATACATGGTGACTAAAGAACATAGCTAATGGGATTCACACTTGTAGATCAAAGTCAGATAGGTTAGAGAGATGATCCTTTCATATTGGCTGCACAAACTCATCAAGTTTTCATTGTGAAAGATCTCATTGACCCTTGATGGGAAATTCCTGTTGAAGACAAAATAGCATTTCTTTGAGGAATTTGAACTTGAAGATTTAGTTGGTTTTGGTTGAAATGGTGTGATGGGGAGTTCCGACGATGACATTGTGCTAAAATATGAATGACTCAACTTTGTCTAGTTATTTAGGTCGCATGGATCCCGAGGAAGGTGTTTGGGTAGATAAATGAGGGAAGATCAAGAAGAAGAGAAAGGGGAAGAAAAAGAAATTAAAAAAGAAAAGGAAGTTGAAATAGGTGCCTTACGCCTTCATTTTCAATTTGGCATAAAGTTGGGAGGAAGTTACGAGTTTGGAACTCGTTCGGATGTAATGGTTATCATGCTTTTTTTGTGTGGTTTAAGTCGGGCATAGACATATTGACAACCATAATGGATTCAAATGTTTTCAATAGTAATCAACGTAATTGGAAGAGAGGAAATAGTTTCATAAATATAAAGTTACACGTTCTCCATCATGAAATTTAGTACGAATCAAACAAAAATATCTTAATCATCTTAGAACATAAAACTTAGTTAAAATCAAACAAAAACAACTTAATCATCTTACAAATTGTTCATAGAATGTAGTAAGAAGCCTTTCAACAATGCACATAAGCCTATATGACACTTTCAAATGGAGGAAGCCCTTGAAGAGCAAGATTGTGATGAAGATGCAAACTGATGCTGAAACGCACATTGTCGACTCTCTAACTTCCACACATGCTCCCTTAAATGGAAATTTTTGTTTCACATCCATTTGTAGTAAGTTTTGAAGCCTCTAATGAATACTGAGTCTGATTCCTCTGCACCATGGAAATAACAACAATTAGATTATAATTAAAGTACTAGTGAGGAAATATTTATGAAAACAAAATGTGTACATTCTTCTATTCTAGGCCTCTTCCTATGCTCAGTTGCGTCGCGACTCTTGTGGCACCACTTGTGCTCAAAGAGCACCCACTTCTTTTTTGACAAAGTATTACTTTTCAAACTATTTAATCGGGTTCTCCTCCCCATTTAACGACATCGCTTCCATGCTCCTCAAAATTAAGGTAATTAAGTTCCCATAGGGGAGACACATAATCACCTTCTTTGAAGAGGCAACCCACATTACGTGTTTGAATATTTCTGCCCCCAGATTGATTCTCTTACTCTCAATGATATAGTAAAACATCATAATTGTAGTATATGTGGGTTCAGTAATAAGGCCGGGTGTCAGAACTATGCATCTAGCTATCATCTCATATACAATCCTTTGATCTATAGCGAGGTGACAAAGATTAAAGGACTCGGGCCTTCCAAGATCGTGGGCTATCCTTTATAAATACCTCAGGCTACACTCAAATGGGTCAACATTGGGGAGATCGGTATCTACAGGTCATTTCTCTCTTTGATATACATCATCTAAAGGGCCTTCTATGTCCAACGGGTAAACATCGTCTGAACCCCTATAAGGGCACTCTAGAAAACAATTAATAATCCATATGCTTAAGTCTATATCAAAACCACTTATTTGCCAATTTCACGGAGATTAGAATAAAATTGACAGGCCTCGTCAAAGTATAATGGTTCATTCAAAGTCAATAAATGTAGAACATGTTGTCCGTTAAATTTCAATACGAGGTCAGCTGACCCTATGATGTGGTACACATTTAAGTTTATAATGTAACATTTTAGCATCGTAGCACCCAATCTTAAAGCATTAATGTATTTAGTTTTGGCAGGAAGTGATACGAACCTCGCTGATTCAAAATCCATATTTTGAGAGCTCCTAGATGATTTTGAGTTGCAACGTCTAGTTCCTCCTCTAATTTACGACGCCATTGTAAGGATTTACCCTTTAGTGAGTCAAAATTTGTGGAATTTTGTTTTTTTTATTAGTTCCACCTCCGGAAGCGAGATCTAGGTTTCCAATTTGAAGATTTTGATCTCAGGAACCTTATATATATAGTAAATGAATTTCTAAACTCGCAAGTTTATTGTCTCTTTGGTATGAAGAAACAATTTCATTTAAGAGATCAGAATTCATTTGGGGCCATATTATCAAAGGTCTAATTTCATGGTTCAGAACTCGGAACTATTTTAAGACATCAAAATTAATGGATGCATTTTTGTCCAGAGGAGGAACGAAAATGGCAGCCAAGCTCAAAACCACATAAGTCGGGGCTTCATTAATATATCCCAAGGATGTTACAAAGTAGGAAAGTTATCGGGACCCAATTTATACAGCGGAACGCAGTTCTGGACTTGGACTAATTCAGACATTGTGGTGTAAACACCATTATTGTTAGTGTCCATTATCAAACATTTTGATTGAAACAATGGCATTTTTATAGGACATATAATTTGCAAAATCATTCATTTTAGAACGGAAAGACACTTATAACCAAGTCATAGCATGTGTCTTAATAAATTCCACAAATTCAAGATAATTTATAGTTATGTTAACACCACTACAAATTCAAAAACAAACAATTGTGCTTGTTTACCAAAATGGTCTATGCCAAATGAGTACACTAGTTTTCATTCCCATCGTCATCAAACATTTCTTCAATCTCGGGGCCGATCTAATCATTGTTGTTTCCACCACCATCCTCATTATCACCTCCATCTTCATAATCTTCATTGTCACCGGAGTACACGGGCTTGGAGTTAGGCATATTGGATTCATTTACGGGGACAATATGGACTCTTGAAGAAGCAATGAACTAGCTTCCGCCCTTACGACCTCAACATTAGCAGTACAAATATCCGCTCATAAGCACGCCATGTACCTACTAATTGTGGTCTTCAAAGATCTCCTGTGACGTAACAAATTGGTATAAAACATTGAATACAAGTTTCAAGATAGTGACTATGAATTAATAATTGTGTAAATATTTCAAAATACGGCAAGTTATGATCAACTTATGGGATGAGGATGCCTCACCCATTTGCATAGATGATTCTCTTCCTCTTTTTGCAGCCTTAGCGGCAAACCTTGGAATGACACGATACTTGTAATTTCTATCGAAAGCCAATCGTAAGTTTTTGTGCTCAAACCAAGCTCGCATTATAGTATTCTAGGCACAAGGATCTATCCATGTGGGTAACTTCCTATTTCTTGATTATAGCAGTGATCAAGCCTCCGTATGAGAAATCTTTCCTTTTTTCCAGTTGCTGCCTTAAGCATGTAGTAGTTCACTATAGAGTACCCTGGTTTAATCTTAATCCCCTCTATCACATAATAAAATATCATCAAATTCCCAATAATAGGCTCGCGAGCATTACCTCCCGAAGGTAACACATTTTGACATATCTACTCATAAACCAACCTATTTTCTACAGTGAGAACCCCCACATCGTATTTCTCAGCCTGACTCGGGGTTGAATCTTCCCTATGAAAATATTTCCTAGCCAATGGCTGTATGGCAGGGGGTGTATAATTTGTTATAACAGGCAAAGGGATGAAAAATTTGGGAGGGGGGTGTGGACATCTTCAGGCAAGAAAGAGGTGGGGTTTGTATAATCACATCCTAAAACCTTGTTAATTGTGAATTTTTTTATGGGTATAAAAATGCCGTTAACCTTAGTGAGGTCATGATTGTTTTTTCTTTCCTAAATACATATAAAATTGCAATACTTCATCATAATGATGGGTTTGTCTAATTTCAATAATTTATCAAAGTGTGAATTTTTAAAATACTAAAGCAAGTAACCCAGTCTCATAGGCCCTTTCGGATTAGTGCATTTACAATGATGGAAGTCAACATACCTTTGCTCTGCCTCTCCATTGAAGAACTGCTGACTAGAACCTTGCTCAATGTACGGTTCATTACTCTCAGTTGAGGAAGCTCCCCCAGACCTAGCACCATGGATCCTTTCCATTGTCACTCAATTGAACAAATGTGGCCGAATTTTTATTACTGAATTGGGTTTTGTTGGGGTTTGTCGAATTGGGGGTTTTTGAAAAAGGCTTAAAAGCATTTTTCATATACTCAAGCCTAGTTCCAAGCTTGAAACACATTTTTATAACCATTGAAAAGCAAAGATAGTCTTCTGAACTCGTAAGCTCCTACCAGCTTAGTTTCAAGCTCAGAACTAAATTGACGGACCAATGAAAAAGAGGGAATTAAAGTGTGTTTCAAACCCACACAAATGCCAATATTTGGGCGTGAGTTACCTCTTATTTTCTCCCCAAAATCTTTCCTCCCCCCGCCCCCATTCCATCCATTCCTCATCATTAAACCCAAAATTTCCAAATAAGTCATACAAATGAAGCAAAACCCTACATCCTACAATCAATATTCCTCATTTCTAAAAATTCTCTTTCAAATAGGGAGAATTAGGGTTAGGGTTTGTGTTTGTAGTGTTTCCTTGTGAAATCCATTTTGAAGGTAAAATCCATTTCATGGCATGACTAAAGTGGTATATGTATCAAATTTTCAAAGTGGCAATTTAATATCTATTGTACTAGCATCTTTTGCAGTATATCTAATTTCCACTCATTTTTTATATATTTAATGGTGAAATTTTTTGTGCTAGGGTTTGAAATAAACAAATAATTAGTTGTATGAGTTTTAAATTTGGTCTTACATTCCTAAATGATTATTATACAATTTTTTAGGTTGTATAATGTCTCGTAAAAGGACTCATGAAGAATTTACACCATTGCAAAACGAAGTACATGCCGACACGGTAGTGGATGAAAATGACGAGGATGAGGGGTCGGTAGAGATAGCAATAGCAAAACCTCATTGTAGGACGTTAGAACGGAGAATTGCTAGGAAAGAGATGACTTTTTTAGTTTTTAACAAATTAGGAAACTTTTTGTCGGAGGAATGTGCTAAATGGTCAATTTAGGTTGGGAAGGTTGGTAGAAAAAGTGTCAACATAAAATGTAATAATTGGCACGAGGTGCCAAAAAAATATAAACACATCCTATGTATGGAGTGCAAGGTACCATTTGTGAATTTGATATACTCAACACACACTCCCTTTCCTGTATCATAACATTATGTATTAAAAATTGTTTTTGTGGCCCATTGAATTACTATTAGAGTCCCTCTGAGATAGATGCTCTTGACATGGACGATCTGAAGAAGACGGCAATGAGAATATTGTCAAAGAGTTGGAGAGAGTAAAAGTACACCTTATCTAGGGATTTCATTTTCTCTAATAGGAAAGGAGAATGCCCGTGGTTAACTTATACACTCATTCAACCTGAAAGTTGGGAAATCCACCAGAGATTGGCCTTGGAGAACAAAAAAAATGTTAATCTTATATTCTTATATTCCTAAATGTTTTTGTGTGTTTAGATTACGATGTCTGTAGTGGTAACATCCTTAAGACATCTTAATGTAGGGGACGAGGGAGGACAAAAGGCATGTCGATAAGATAAATGAATATTAACATCGAAAGTGATATGGTGGTTATGGTTTGGCGGTCCTACAATTAGTAAATGAATGTTTTGAGAAAGACGTTCAACTTGCAATTGAGTGGGGAATGACCGAGGATGCAGTAAGGTCACCGACCTCCCGAATGGATGTGGAGGACATTGAGAGATGTGATCTATTCTTAAAGAGCTGACAAAACAATGATGATGGATTCTATAAACATTCGGATAAACAACTTGCAGAACAAGTGGTAAGCCCCACTTAATTATCCCGCTTTCCATACTTTAAATGTTGATATAATCTCATATTATAATTTTTAAAATAACCACTTCATTATAGACGAATTTGAAACAAGATTAATTGGAAGGCCACTTCCTTCCGATGGGTAAAATGACATCCTTACCGAGGGAACGGGTAAATTAGATCACCTGGAACATGCGAGAGGGGTCGATGTTTTTGTATCACAAAAAGATGCATTTGGGATTGTTAGGTCTTACTGTAGGGAAAACCGACAAGGGTGCACATCTTGCAAAAGAAAGCCCTTATTAGAGACAAGTACATAGAGCAACACGATATTTTGATTTGGAAGTTAATCCAACACACCGGTCTTCCTATCCAGAGAATTTGGATGATTTGACTCGAAATTGGACTCCACCGTCTAGAGGTTCACGCTGCTCTCCGGGGGATGTTGAGTTTAAACACTAGCCAAAACTAATACTTACAACACATAATGACAATAACCTCGACAAAGTGATCACGTCAACACCCAAAAAGGTGCATATTTTTCATTAACTTGATCATTATAAATTTTATTCACATATAATTTACATTTTTTATACCATATAGGCATCAAATTTCTGTGAAATATACATTGATCAAGGCGTCCAAGGTAGGCCACTTCATGTGGCCAACATAATTTTGCACACAAAGATGCGACATCATCACTCAATACATATTGTGGAAGGTCTTTCTCGAGTTTCACTGGAGAAGCCCGTGGTGCTCAAAGCTCCATTGCCGATTCCGGATGGTCAATGCAAGAAAGTGGGTCCTGCACAAGATATGTTTCTCTTATGACCACTTTGCCTAATTTATACTAACCCTCTAACGGATCGTCATTTGGAGGAGGAACCCATAACCTGGTTGTACAAACAGCGAAGCAGATTATACCTCCTATCACTAAGGCTCAAGTAATTAAGGATTCACCACAATTCGTTAGGGTCTTCTACGATTTTGTTGCCGGCTACCCTTAAAACTCAACATACTTATTTTCAGGAAATGAGTGTGTTTTTGGTCAAAAGCAGGACATTATTGAGCCATGGATGGATTTTGAGGACCTTTGGAGGTGTGAGCGAGTTAACTAAACACTAATATTTCTCTACCTATTGTGAGTATATATTTTAACCGTCTAATTATAAAATTACTACACACGACTCTTTATATAATTAATGTTCGCACTTTCGCTTGGAAGGTACATGTATTACTCAGCAGATCAAATAGACAAGAATTGGGTTGGATATTTATGCCCTTTCTTACTCAAGAAATTTGTTGACATTCGCAAATGTCTTGGACGGACGGAGAAGAAATTATTCCTTGCACCATATATTGAGCAGTGATGGTTAAATACTCATTTCAATTACAACATTTATATTTTAGCTTTATTTTTATATGAATGTATAGTGCAGGGATCATTGGTGTGCCGGAGAAGAAGAGTATTCTTTGAAGAGTATTCATTTATATTTTAGCTTTATTTTTATATGGATGTATAGTGCAGGGACCATCGGAGACGTTTGTCAAGATATTGGAAACCTCCATCAATGATCCAATCAATTCAAGTAATACGACTTTGGACATTGTCGAAAATCAAGGTGGGATTTTGTTCTCAATAACCCATTTAAGTTAATTATTCAATTTAATTAATTTTCACTAATTACATGCCCTTTACTTAGTACAAGAAACAATCAAAATCTTGGGAATGCAGGTACTACGTAATGTTATACGTTGCTGAGTGCGTTCAACAAATATGGGTGGATTACCTTGAAATTGACAAAGTATGTTTTCAGTATCTTGTTTTGACCTTAATTTGTCAAATTATTTATCGCCAAATTTTTCATATTTCTAAAGATGTCACAAACATAGATATTTCAAGCCAACCACAAGCCTTATTCAGAAGATGATATCAACGACGCAAGAAATTACTTGGCTAGGTGTATAGTGTTCTTCCGATCGGCATCTATCGAAAATCCTTTGGAGGTTTAGTATGGGGTGGAATAGATTTTCTAGTGTGTATATTATATGGATGAGGGGAAATTGGTGGAATAGAACTGGTTAGATGTCTATTCCTATCTATATATTGTTGCTTTATTAGTGTGGTCTATAGATTTTTGTTACTTAGGATGATCAATCATTATTTTGTGGAATATAATTAGTGAAATTTCTATTCCTATCTATAGAATGATGCTCAGTTAGCGAATTTTATAGATTATCGTATGAATTAAAGCTGTTATATTAGGCTTTTCTTCAAGTCGGGAAATATGTATATATCATTATTACCTTTTGTACCCCAATTTCAGATCCAGTTTGGTTTCCCAAGTTCCAATGTCTTTTACATGCAGATCCAAATTATTAGTTCTGAAATCATAACCACGGTCCCGATTTCAATTTCGAGTTTGGAACAAATTAAGCAAAAAATGGAATTAACGCATCCAAATTCAATGCAGGAACAGAATTGGCGTCTGAATCATGAACGTATAACAAAGGTCAGAAATAGGCCCCAGATTCGAAACCTGGGTACAGATCCGAACTCAAACTAATTAACATGGTCTAAGAGTCAAGGTGAAGTCTAGAACTTGAGTTCGTAATCTCGGAACCCAAGCAAAGGCTATTCCAGAGTTGTGTTTAAAGATGAAAAATAACCGCTTTTGTTGGGTTGTTTTAAAGGTGGTTCCCGGAACCACCTTTGATTGGTGACAATCAAAGGCATGACCACATCTCTTGGGTGACTTCTCTGGTCCGATATAACTGTCTTTCCTAGGCCTTTCTCCACTTGTGAGTGAAGAGTGATATTTGGAAAAAAAATTATTGTTTGTTTATTTTCTTGAAATGTTATGTGGTTTTATTTTTTTATTTTTAATAATGTATTCGTTGTTTGTGTTTCTTTTAGAATGTTTTATTTTATTTCTTGACGTGTTGTATCATTAATTATACGATGTAATTTTAATTGTTTTATCAATAAAAATAATTATTTTCAATTAATAATTTTAAATTTATAAATTAATAATTTGAGCTAAAATATAATTGAGATAAGTTTACAATATAATAAAATTTTATAAAATTTGAAAAATTATTTTTTTTTAAAATGAAGGCATATCCTATAAATTCATGTTCAAAGGGCATTTTAGTCATATTATGTGCAGTCAATGCTAAAAATGGTGATTAAAGGGTTATATTGACACTTACATGAACTAGTTGTGGTTACTTTTACACTTAAAATTATATGAGGGTTATACTGACACTTACTCAAGTAGGTAGGGTTATATTGGTATATATGCCTTAGATTTAAGGGGAAGTCTCATGAAATTGGCATATTCATAAACTTATGGATAGACCCCCAGCGTTTTACCTTAAAATTTTTAATTTTATAAAAAAAATTAAATATTGTATTTACTAGTTAAAGCATGTAATAATGAGTATTTGAATGTGAAAATATGAAAATAATATAATAAGAAAAAGTACATTTTTAAAATTTTAAATTTAGTACTCCCTACGTCTCAAACTAAATTTCACAGAATCTTTTTTACGATTTTCAATAAACATGATTGGCCGTTAATAGATTTAACTACGTATAGTAACAACAAATAAAAAGTTAATATTTAGAAACTACTTGTCACGATGAATTCTACAATATCACGTACAATAATATTATTGTTTATATATTTATTCAATCATGTGGCTAAACTTTGATAGTGTTGACTTTCAAACAGAAAGTTTGATCTTAATTTGGAACAGAGGGAGTGTTAATTTGTATAAGAGAAAAAAGGCAATTTTTTTAAATAAAAATATTACACACAAGCAACCAAATTAAGATGCACCCTTACTAATGTTATATACAATCAACCAAATTACATATAAACATCCTACTCTATGACCTAACTAGAAGACACAACCATTGAATCTATTGAAGTTCAGTGGAACCTGAAATTCCATCCATTTGAATAGTTTGGGACGCCTTCCTGAGAACATCCAAACGCTGCACCATCAAAGACCGTCACCCCCAAAGTCAGAACCACCACGATTTCATATTCATCGATCACCTGCAGGTTGGAAAATCACAGCGGAAACCACCGACATGGTCCCATAACACTGGGTAATCCCCATCTAGAAATTACTCTAATATTCACAATTCTTGACAGAGGTGGATTTTGAACCCTGGATCCTCAGTTATAGAGAGTTTGGACTACTGCTAAACCAAACCCAATTCAGAGAGAAAAAGGCAATTAACTTTACATAATTTAAAGACAGATCACTGAAATAATTGTGTTTAACTTAAGGATAGAACACATTTTAGGATAGAACACATTTAAGGATCTCTCCTCCAGATTTAAATAGCGTCATAAGTTTAAATTACAATGACAAATGAATAGGAGAATTTTTTACTGATTCATATGTAATTGACCAATGTGAAATTTAGATGGACTTGGAATCACCTACTGGTATGATATTATAAAAATTAGGTCATCCCAGAACTACAGTTCGAAAAGAAAAATATCAATACTCTCCGTTTTATTGGATATGACACTAGACTTTCTTTTTATGACAACATTCTTTCAATTTCATCCACTCATTCAACATTTTCCTTTCTAAATTTAATTTAATCCACTCATTTCATTCACCTAAATCCAAACAGCTAAAACTATGGTGTCACATCCAACGTAGATAATTCTTCCAGACGCACTTCCTTCATTTCATTAAAAAAATTGTTTAGTTTATTACAAAAATAATATTTTATTAATTTATGATTATTTTTAGAGAGCATCTACATATAAATCAACCAATGATATTTATATTTTAATATATATTTCAATTCTTTTAAATTATGATAAATTTATTGTAATGTATTTAATTATTTTAATTATTTCATTAATTATATTAATTTTAAAATGATTCAATGTTAGACGTTCTATAAGAAGATAATATTTTAATCCAACTTCTTTCATATATTTTAATATTTTATTGAATGCAAAGTTTTGGGACAGATAGTCTTTCTAAACTTATGGAAAGATGGGGTTTAATTAGAATAATAAAAGATAAAAGGTTTTAATCGAAATATTAAAAATTTATTATGCAAACAAAGTTTATAACCCGATTCGTGCAAGACGAAAATTTTATCTTCATTTCTTCTAATTTTTACTTTAAACGTTGGTGTTACCATGACTTATATGTAAAAACCATCTTTCAAGAGACGGTCCCTGTATTAAAAATATAAATATAATAGTAATATTCCACCTATAGAAAAACGAAAGAGAACCCTACTGTTACAAGAGGAGCTATACTCTTTTTATCCCAACTCTATTTGCACTTTTATTTCTTTTGATACTATTCACTATCAAAATTTAATAACAAATTTGATATGTATATGAACAACAATATTATCATATATGATACTGTTCAATTCGTTGTAACAAGATTTTTCTGAATATCAACTTTTTATTTACTGATATTTTAAGTAGATGAACATATTAACGGTCAAAGATGTTTGTTAAACAGTGTGATAATGATTACAATGTAAATAAAATTGGGATGGAGGGAGTAATCCTTGACTAAGTCCAAGTCAACCAATTTGCAGTAATTACGACCTCCTGACCATACAAATCAAATTAATATGCACTCCGTGATGTTTCGATGAAAGTTCGTTCCCTTAAAAAGTCAAGGTTTTGAGATGCAATATATTATGCTTTTTCTTTTCTTTTTGTAAATTGTAATTAAATTTGAATACTAAAAGACATCTTGCATGCATCAGCATTGCTTTTGGATCTATTTACTTATTGAAAATCTTGTAAAATAAACAAATTAAATAATATGTTGACCCAAAATAATAATATAATTTTGAAAAAAAATCATCTTTTCATAGGCATATGAAAAGAATGATTTGAATTATAATTATAGAAGGATAAAAAGTTTTAATTGCAATATTAAAATTTATTATGCAACGAGTAGTAGTTATAAGTTTATGACACGATTAATGCAACGAAAATTTTATCTTAATTTCTTCTAATTTGAAATTTAAACATTGGTCTTTCCATGACTTATGGAAAGACCGTCTCTTAAGAGGCGGACTCATATAATAATAATGTTATCATTAATAAATCTCATAACACAGAGTCTTGTTTCAGACCAACAAACCTAGATGGGTTCAATATGTTAATAAAAGAATTAATGGATTTTCTTAAAGATGAAAAAATTTGAACGACTATTAATTCAATTATCAAAAGCTCTTGGA
>JAULKJ010013158.1:0-17780 GCA_032355405.1 Rubia balearica
ATTAGATTAGAATTCCTTTTCTAGTCTGATTTAGGTCTTCTGTACTAGTATATAATGTACCCAAGAGCATGAATACAGACACAACATTATTACCCCATAAATTCTTCAATAGCTAATGAATTGAATGAATCTTGTGGAAATTTTGAATCTTACCATGACATATAATTGTTTGATGAAGATGCTAGTTAGGATCCAAAGCATGTTGTTATTTTATCTTTACTGAACGATGATTGTTATGCAAAATTGCCAAGTACTAACATGCAGCAGATGAAGCAAGGAACGAAGGAGCTAAAACCTCACTCTTCCTTGTATCCACAAAAATCCCACAAAAGCATTGACTACTGTGTGTCACTTGGCACCAAAGGTGAGATTCAAACAGAGGGAAATGTGGAGGCCGAGATATAGAGAGGTAAGAAAGGGTGGAATCAATGATGGTGACTCTGGAGACCCTAAGGTGATATCTAATTGAGTTTCAAAATAGTACAAAATAAGTCGTGATGTCAACAATAAAAATACGATTTCCTAATTTCCTTTAATATGATTGTGTTCAATTACTTTTTATATGTTTTTAGGAATTTCTCTTTTTGGTAAATTTTGATATTGGAACAAATTTTACACTAGTCTTTGTATTTTTTGTGCGTTTAGGGAGAAGATCGGATCAAAGAAGAAGTAAATTGGTAGGAAATCCAAAGAGGGAGAATCCGGGTACGACCTATGCCAAGCAACACAGTCCATTCCAAGTGAGAAATATAATACGCCTATTTGCACCCAAACAGAATAGTGCCACTTGGCACGGACGTGCCTTTTAATCCCAAAGGGGTTGGCCATTCTTCTACCTCTTATTCCCTATGTATATCGTACGGCTTCCCCATATCCTCCTCAACAACCACTAATTTTCATCATAAATTTCCAAGAATACAATCCCAAATTGTTCCTTTACCTATCCCAGCCAAAACCCCTCAATAATCTACTTCAAAAACACACATATTTGTCCCAAAATTTTCCAAACCCTAAAAAATCCTAAATTTTGGGTCTCTTCATAAATCTCAACATTTGGAGAAATTCTTCCATGTTTGGACCCAATGGGGAGATGTGAAAATTTTGAAACTGTAAAGGACATGTGGTTGAGTGTGGGTATTATTGTGCTTGCATATTAGTTTAAGTTTGGGGAATTGTGGGAATATTTTAACACTTGTGGAAGAAAGTCGTAGGTGGTGGTGCTAAAACTATACTTTCTCTTTACCTGACTCCCTTTGTCCCATCTCAAATTTTACACTTTACAGTTTGACAGTGTTATGTATCAAACGTTGACCACATATTTGAATAAATCTATACATAATACTAGTATCATTTATGATATTGTTGGATTCGTCATAACAACTAGTTTTTAAATATCAAATTTTTACATGTCATTATTATACTTAGTTAAAAATATAAAATGTCAAGCATGTTTCTTGTTAACCGTGAAAAAAGTTCTTTGAAATTTGAGTTGTGATTGAGGGAGTAAGATATTGTACTTGTTTTTTACTTTGAGATATTGTGTTTCTTTTACCCCTCTGTGTTTGTTGTGAAAATGGGTCCTAAGAGAAGTCTACTGAGAAAGGGTGTGGCGTATACCTAGCTCATGGAATAGAAGTTGTTGGCCTTTAGGGCTAGCCCAAGGTTAAGACACAAACTAATAAACACAGAGTCATGCCCAAGAACACTAAGCCACGATCCAAAAAAATGGATCATGTTCGAAAGGACAAAGACACGAAACAGGAAAGATGCAACCATGATCAAGACTCAACCACGAACCAAGTTTATAGCAACAAGATGTAGCCCATGATCTGAATACCTAGCAATGCAAATCCATGACTATAGTCCACTATAAATACAAGGACAATAACATTGGCTAGAGGTAACTGACACTAAACTAAGAAATACCAATTCTCTAAATGAAGGAACTATTTTTATCGTCGGAACTCTTTCCCCGGAACCACTTCCGATATCTTTCTTGCAGGATCACATTGACCAAACGGTGAAGATCTTCCATCTAACCTAACCGGGAATACCACATCATTGGGGCCAACTGTGGTGATAAAAAAAATTTTCAAGTCCTTCATTCCCTTCAGAGTAACAATGGTTTTCACAAAAAGTGATAGAAGCCATAACCACCATACATAAGAATGAACAGCTGGGTGTAACAAGAGTATATATCTCAGTTAAGATCAAGATTAGATTCCCAGTAAATAACGGGAGCACAACAAAGAAGATACAAAGGATGACGAAGATGAAGCTGAATCTCCTAATGAAAATAAAAAAAATGAGAGGAGATCTTTCAAAACTTTCTTATAAGAAAATAGAGAGCATATGTATAGCCAGTTCTTAGCCACTATCAAACCAAAGTCCTAAAAAATAAACAAAAAATTAAGTCAGAGGCATGAGAGCCTGAATTACGAAGAAGAGTTAAGGGACATAATGGTAGATTATGATACAGACAATTCACCGTTAGCACTGCATCTTCGCGATTTCAAAGTGCCAAAAGATTTCGAGCTACTGTTGCATCTAAAAATCTATTTAGGCTCGACAGACCCCAAGGAAATCTTACACTCCTATCACAACAATATGCGATTTCGCAATACAAAAGTTGAATTAGTCTGCAAATATTTTCCTACTTTCTTATCTAGGACAACAATTACATGGTACTATAACTTACCAAATACAAGTATTCGGTCTTGGGCTCATTTGTTAGACTTGTTTTAGGGTGCTTCTATCAGAAGTAGAAATTTACCAAAACAATAGAAGAACTAAACAACATAGTCCAGCGGAGTCATGAAAGCCTCGCTGATTACCACAATAGGTTTGTCATTGAAATTTTGCAAGTTTATGATCTTTCATTCCGATCGTCACTAGGCGCTTTCAAGGATGGCATGTGATCAAGAGAATTTTACAAGGAACTTACAAAAAAACTTGCCTGAGAACCCAAGAGAGTTGCAGAAAATTATCGAAAAATATGTGTGGACTGAAGAGGCAAACAATTGCAAGATAGAACGTGAGCGAGGTAAAAAAGAATAATGGGTATCCATAGAGAGTCTTTGTTAAAAGGGAAATGTAAATATCCCTTTCAAAGGAAAAGAATTTGGGGCACAAATGACACCATTTCCATAAAATCCTTTGATGAAGTCACGAAATGAGATTTGGCAAGCAAACAAGAAGTTGTTTCATGAACCCATGCCAATGATAGAACCACTAGAAAAATGGTCTAGGAAATGTTATCTTACTTTCCACATGGATCATGGACATGACATCGAATACTGCGGAGACTTGAAGAGTCAAATAGAGGAGAATTTGAGAAATGATCATTTAATCCAAGACAGAAAAGAGGATGGAGGTAACCGGTACAGTGAAGCTAACAAAGATGGAAATTCCATGGGAAAAAACTAGGGTGCAGTGAATGGGCGAAACAAAAATTTTAAAAATGACGACGATAGATTACGAAGAGGACTTGGTGAACAATACCCCAGAGAAAGTAATCCTATTGATCCATGAATCAACTGAAGCTTTGTCCAACAATGCCTAGAAAGCTAGAGCTAGGTATTATCCACCACAAGAACCTACTAATAAAAGACTTCACTGCGATGAGAAAATTACATTTAGCGAAGGGGATACAGTTCCCAACACTTTGCTTCACAATGACCCCATGGTCATCACCGCTAATATTGGAAACGCCACAGTGCATAGGGTATTTGTGGAAGACGGGAGCGCAGTAGAAATTTTGTTCATCAATTGCTTGGACAAATTTGGATTGAAACGAACTGACTTGAAGAAGTCTCATTTTCTATCATAGGCTTTACAGGACGAGCAGAGACACCATTGGGAAACATATAACGTCCAGTCGCAATAGGAAAAAATGATTAAAATTGCACCATCATGTGCAAATTTGTTGTCATGAATGCACAAAGCCCATTTAACACCATCATTGGTAGGCCCTGGATAAATACAGAGAAAGTGATATGGTTCTCATATCAGCAAACAGCGAGGCAGTGCATGGTTATAGTGATGATAGCAGGAAGAAATAAAAAACCAAAAATATAGTCCGTACCATCTCGAAAAATGGCTTACTCAAGAAAGCGGAACCTTAAGTGGATCTCAAAGAGAAAACTGAATTTTTCGTTTTAGATGATGTAGACATTTCCAAAGTATCAAGATAGGAAAATATCTTCCAACCGAGATGAAAGAAAAAGTGACCAAAATTCTACAAAGTAACAAAAATACATTCGCATGGACTATGAAGAACATGGGAGCAGTCAATCCAAAAATCCGTACCCACTCTCTAAACGTAAATGATTTGATCAAACTGTCAAGCAAAAGCAACGAATCTTTGCTATCGATAGACAGAAAGTGATCAAGAAGTAGGTTAGAGCATTTCTTCATCCTGGTATCCTAAAGAAAGTGACTTACCCAAAGTGGTTTCCAAACCCAGTTATGGTAAAAAAAAGGCTGACGTGAGATGGAAAATTTGCAAACTTTACTAATCCAAATAAAGCATGTTCAAAATATTGCTATCCGTTACCTAAAATTGATCAGTTGGTGGAAGAAATAAAAGGATCTGAAGTTTGGGAATTCTTGGATGCATACAAAAGGTACCAAAAAATACTGATGAACCCAGAAGATGAAGAAAAGACAGCTTTCCAAGCAACCTTTGGAGTGTTCTGCTACGTGAAATGCCATTCGGCCTGAAGAACGCTGGAGCAACATATCAAAGTGTAGTTAATACTGCATTTTGCAATCAAATAGGACGAAATATTGAAGCACGTGTGGACGACGTGGTTATTAAAAACAAAAGGGTATCCTATTTCGCGCAAGACTTAAAAAAGACCATGGATACACTAATTACGATTGGTATAAAACTTAACCCCAAGAAATTCATAATTGGAGTAGGCGCAGGAAATTTTTTGGGGCATAATATTTCCTCAAAAGGAATTGAAGCTAACCTAGAAAAAATACAACCAATATTTGACCCTACTCAACCGCGAACAAACAAGGAAATGCTGGTGTTGATGGCATCCCTAGCATCACTTAGTAGATTCGTTTCAAAAGCTGCTGCGAAACATTTCCCAATCTTCAAAATCCTTTAAAAAGCCAAGAAGTTCAGCTGGAATGAGGAAAGTCAAAAAGTGTATGGGTCATTAAAGGAACAACTCCAAGCGTTGCCATCATTGAAGTCACTAATGTCAGGAGAAACTCTATACCTATACCTGGAAAGTTCAAGAAAAAAAGAAAGTTCAGTCTTGGTGCATGAAGAGGGACAGAGACAAGTTCCATTATACTACATTCGTAGGATACTGCTAAGTGCAGAGAGAGCGTACTTGCCAATTGAAATATTAACTCTCGTATTAGTGTACTCAGCAAGGAGACTGTGAAGCTATTTTAAAAGTCAAATCATAGTCATGTATACTAACTACCCAGTCAAGAATATTTTAAGCAAGCCACAATAGTCTGGAAAAATGACTAAATATCATAAAGTGAATACCAATTGTCTAGAAAATGACTACCCAGTGAACTATACCTAGCCCATGGACTAGAAGTTGTTGGTCGTTAGGCCCAGCCCAAGGTTCAACCACAAACTATTAAACACATACTCATACCCAAGAACACGTAGCCATGAACCAAAAAAGAAGGTTCATGTCTGAAAGGACTAAGACATGAACCGAGAAAGGGGGAACTATGATGAAGACTCATCCACGAACCAAGTTTATAGCAACACGATGTATCCCATGATTTGAATCCCTAACAATACAGAGTCATGACTGCAGCCTTCTATAAATACAAGGACAGCCATACTGGTTAGAGATAAGTGACACTAAACTGAGAAATACTAATTCTCTGAAGGAAGGAACTGACTTGAACGTCGGAGCTCTTTATAGGATCTTTCTTGCAGGATCACATTAACTGAACGGTGATGATCTGCCAGCTAACCTAACCGGGAATACCACATCAGGGTGGTTCATCCCTAGTGGAAAAGGGTGGTTCATCTTGAGTGGCCTCTCCCGAGCTATAGTTACCATTCCCATTACACCGAATAATTTCATAGGGCTAAAAAGCATCACAGTAAGTACAATCTGGAGATAGAGAATATAATTAAAATGAGAAGGAAAGTACTTAAGACCAAATTCCCTTGTAAGAAGACACTAGAGCAACTTGGGCTCCTACAACCGATCGAGTATTTGTTGGGTCAGATAGGTTTGTAAGGATTCCTAAACCGACACTCCCAGCCTACACACATTGGGTGCTAGAATTATTGGCCACCTTGGAACAAAAAATGGAGGGAGATATGGTGATACATCACATTCCACTTGGATGACGGGGAATTGTCAATGACTTAGAGAGAAGTAGCAATAGCTTTTGGATAGAAGTATGAGAAGGAAGTCCCACGAAAACATAAGAAGGGGACCAATTTCTCATTGAACACTTTTTGGAGGATAATTTCAGAAAGATATCGAATATACAAGTAGATGAACACTTAAATCATTCAACCTACAATAAGGTATGTTCAATGTATCTTGGCGATGACCATCTTTTGTTATATGGAAAACACCCAATGTAGCAGTAAGAACATTGAGGTTCTTTGGGCCATGACTTTGGAAGGTGACACCTACCCGATCTATTTGAGAATTTCATAGAAGGGTGTCTGTGCGCAACAATAAAGATGGATGGAAAAATACCAATGGGTGGGACGATTGATATGTTTGCTCAAAACCTAGGGCGTGCTCTTCTGAGAAGTATTGGTTTAGCGGGAAGTGGTCATATAGGAACATGTTACATGATGGAAAAGTTTTGGGAAGCCAGTATTCTCACTACCACTACATCAAAGGACCATTTCATTTGTCTCTATGGTGGTGCTACTGTTTGTAAGTTTATGCTCCTCCCACAACCGGAATAAACGGCCATCACTGGCTACACCCCGTTGGAGAACCTATGCATGACCCCTGATACCAACTATGAGAAGGAATTTTTTTTGTATAAAGTACTTTGGAATTTGAATTGGGGGTTAAGCTACCTAAGGAGGAAGAGCAAGAGGAGCACACAACTCGCTTACAGCCGACACCCCCCCCCCCAACTTGTACGAGCAGTTTCAGGTTCTTGGCAAACATCTTCTAGTCTATTTCCAACAAATCAAAGGAATAAAACAAGCATTTGATGGGATATCCTATCAACTAGAAGGGTACGGGGAGAGAATTCATGCATACAGTAGTGAAATGAGGATTTAGGGGCAAAGACTTGCCTCTCTTTAGTAAGAGGTCCAGGAAGAGTTCCTTTATCCAGACCAACATCAAAGATGGAAGCATGGAGAAATTATTGGAAAGGTTGTCATTTAATATTTAAGGCTTTCAAGATGTTGATCCTGAGGTGAAAGAACCATGCAGGTGCAATCGAAAACCCCCGGGATTGCGATCAAAGAAAAGAATTTATAGTGTTTCTCATGTACTCACTCCTAACTACTATAGAGTAGATAGAGGTAAGTCCAAGTGTTAAGCATGGATATAAAGGGGTTTAGGTGATGGCATCCCAAAGTTCACGCTCAGGCGACACCCCGAGTGTGTCTCAAGAATGGCAAACATGGAGGGATTGAGTTGATAATATTAAACTAATGACTACAAGCATACAGTGAGATGGAGATAAAAAAACATAATGATAACTAGCCATGGGGGTATTTTAATCACATAATTAACACATAATATTTTATCCTGACTTATATTCATATTCAAGAACGATATTTCTATCTATTTGTTATATCACACGATGTGGAGATGTTAATTTCCCAGGAACTCCCTCGATCGGTCACACCATCAATTCTTCCCCCTCCTTAATATCTCACCTCCTCCACATATAGCATAGAATGTTCTTGCAGGCAATGACTCTAGCCCTCACCACCGGGTTTAATAAGAATGTATTGTGTTACGGTAGCATGTTAAACCCGGTAGTAGCATGGATCATAGGGACCTCCACCATGAATACCCACATCATCCCATATTTTCCACTTAGAACATTAGTACCCCCATAATAAATATAAGGTTTTTGCAATGCTTAGACGCTAGAAACAAATAATCTAACTCTAGGGTATTGCCCACATGACCCAAATTGGGATTTTAACAGCACCTGACCCAATTTCCCAATTCTCCCAAAGCGTTCACATTGTTATTACAATTAAAATACCACCCTATTACCACCTGGTAGCTCACAAGATCCGTGTTATCCCCTGGTACTCTCAAGGCTATAAGCAAGTTTGGTAATTTAACACTCTTGAGCTATTTTCAAAGCCAAGCACTAAATCATGCAAGAATCTAGGTGTACATCCTAATTACATTCAATACAATAATTATAGCAAGAAGCTAAAGCACAAATTAAGCATGATAATTTATAGCAAAATAAATAGACATGAATCTTTAAGTCTCACAAATCAATGGTAATACATTCTTACAAATACCACAAGTCATAAACTAAGCAACTAAGATTAAACCCATGACATTCAATGAATTAAATGTCATGGGATTATTTAATAATTTAAGAGATATAGAGACATACATACACAGAGGAAACATAGATCTAAATACTATTCAACCATCCTCCTTTAAACCCTGGAAGAATAGGCCACTAATAAAGTGAAGTGACAAAAAAGCCCAAAAGGCCAATAGTAAAACCCAAGTGCCCAGTCTTGCATGGCAAGTACAGATTTCCATGGTCTGTGGGAATATGCACAAACCATATCTTGAAACAGTCTCTTAGTTTCAACTACTTGCTCAGGCCATACAAGCCAACATGGCCAATCTCCCTGAGCATTATGCGGTGTCTTCTTTCTTGTAAAGGTTATGCAAAATTGCACAGATCATGTCCAGATTAATTCTTATCTTCTGTATGATTGTACGGGTGTATGGATTTGAATGGTCGTGTCCTGAGTCTTCTTTAAGCATAAGTTGATGTACACCATATAGCATGATCTGGACGATGCATTTAACACGTGTATTATCATCTTTTATTTGCTTGATTGCTAGTTTTAGTCAGGTTTGCACGACAAAGGGTCTAGACGAACATTATTGGTTTTCTTATCTAAATCCCAAGTTTTGTAAACTTAATTAGAACTAATGTATATTTTGTCTTCACAGGCGCCTAGATCTTCCCTTTTGATCTCATCATTAGGTGGCTCATAAGTACTTCTTCTTTTAATTATCTTTTGTAGAAAGCCACGAACCTTAAGTCATGGTATTAGATTTGAAGACCACTCACAAGAGTGGTATAGATTTTAAGGCCCCGGACCTTAACTCATGGTAATAGATGGAATGAGGACCAAAGAATACGGATTCGGAATTCACAAAGGCAAGGTCCAAAGCAGAAGAATTATTGTCTAGGAGTTGCACTGAGTTTGAGGAAAGAAATGAGAAGAATCAGAATATGAGTATGAAGATGGCACCAATGGATTTTTCTTCTCAAGCGCTATAAAATTGACTACAAGAACTCTCAAATCGGACCAACGGTTCATCTGTAGAGGAGCAAAGAAAATGGGCAACCAAACAAGCTATGGCTGGCACGGACCGCACTAGCTTGGCACGAACCAAAGGCTATCACAACACAAACCAAAAGCTAGCATGGCCCACACAAGACAGCACGGACCGTATCAGATTGTGGCATGGGGGATACCCCGTTTAGGATGTTCGTGCCACTCTAAGTCACATTTCACACTAAAATTGGCTAAGTATGGAAACGAGACGTTCCATTTTAAATAGCCCACACCATTTCGAGTCACAAATGCCAAGACCAGCCCACTAGGAGTAAAGAATGATATGGAGTGCACTGATTAACTGAGAAGAAGGAGCATCTAGATGACGGGGAGAGCCCAAAGACATATAGCGTGTATCGAAAAAAGTAAAAAGAAGACCCTGCCGACAACCCGCATTGGATGCCATGGGAAGCGCCAGCACAAAGCAAAATGGTCCATGCCATATTTATTGGGATGCACCAGTATGACCATCATGGTGCGTTTCAAGCCCTGCGTCCTGCGCCAACACGGCTGGAACGGTCCGTGCCAGGCTCGGCGTCCCGCGACGGAACAAAAGACACAGGTGGTGGCACAAACCATCCCCCGCGCAAATTACAGCTGCTAGGGATTTGGCCACGTTTGGGGCTATCATTAAGTCTATTTAACTACTAATATATATATATATATATGTGCAAGACCAATTAGGGTTTATGTTATGTTTCATTTTAAGATCTTAAGAGTAGCCTAGTGAGAGAAGACTCTCCTCATTCTCTCTAGTTTTCTTTCTTTTCATATTTTTATTTTCCTTTTTGTCCAAGTGGCATTGAATCCAATGAAAAACTTGGATTCAATGTCTAGGGAGTAGTTTATCAAACTTGGGGTTATTTGTATTCATGATTAGATTTTTGGCTTTTTGAGATTTAAATTCTCCTATCTAAATTCCTATGAATATTTGTGCTTGATTTGTGATTAATTTTCTTTCAATATTTATGCTATGCCATTATTATGATGCATCCATACATGTATGCTAGCATATTATCATGTTAAATATCGTTGCTATCATGGGAGTGTTAGAATTGTGGAGTAGGTCCAAGAACACGGGTGATATAAGTTCATTCATGTTACCTTGATAAAAATATATTTGCATGTGTTAAATTATAATTCTAACTGGATAGTCATGGTAAAGGAATCGCATGTTGAGCGGTCAATTCAGAAAATCCCAATGAGGGGAAACCCTTAGCTTACCCGATAGATTGAGCATGACTGTAGCAACTACGGTTGTGCCGGCCTGGAGAAATCACAAAGTCATGCCAACTTTAGAGTCTTCACAAGGTATCAATTCCATTTGCCTCTATAGGCCTATGGATTGAGATCTATAGTGGAGACTCTGAGATGTAATTCATTACTTTCATATCTAACGGATGGGACCTGCACGAGGCAAAGTCCTTTTAGGCAGGCTTTGTTCCTCCAAGCGAGGGCATGTTACCATTGAGATTAAGGGACGGGGATGGTCTATGAAGTCATTGGATTCGTGTGCATCCCTAATTACAGAGACAGTGAGATAAGAATGTATTGTTTGTAGTACCTTGCGTGACATACGAAGGAAATATCCAGTTATCTTCACACTATGTGACATAGGTATAAGATATGTTATATTATTATATGTGAAAGAATCGAGGATAAGAGCCAATTATCATCTTATTACCCAAATCCCCCAAGTGATAGTTAATATATTTTATTTCATATTTTCATGCTAGTAGTTTATAGTTGAAAATTCCCCCCAGTGGTTATTTTACCCACATTTGTCATTCCTAACACTTGGTTGAATTTATGACCTGACCATAGTTTTGCGTAGCTAGTTTATAGATTCATAACATCTCTGTGGATGATCCCGGTACTTTCCACAATCTACCGTTATTGGTAGCATAGTAGTAAGAACAGGAGCAATTTTATAAATTTTATATTTGACCCTTAATAGCCATTGGCATCCTCTTCTTGTGTGTTTTGATGACCCACCGAGAGGAGGAGGGTCAAATTTTGGAGCCGTTGCTGGGGATGTTAGTTTAAGGTCTAGTTATTAGTTTTCGTTATATGTTAGTTGAGTAATTAGTGTTGTTTTTGTTTTATTTTTTAAAGCTTTCGGTTGTTGAGCTTTCTTAATTGGTATCCTGTTATTTCTAACTATTCTACTAGTTTGTTCTTAGTTGGATATTTTTAGCTCTCAGTTTATGGTAAATACCCGTACCAAAAATTTTAGAGTCCTGCATTGTCCTACGGACAATACAAGTGGAACGTGAAGAAACAAAATGAGGCCAAGGCAGGAAGTTCCACGGGACCTGGTTATTGTGATTGAGGAAATGAGAGACATAAAGATTTCCACACCTTGAGGGAGTTATATCTCCAAACTTGGAGAGTCAACCCCTCTGCATCATATTCCCGCCTCTACTGCTGAATGTTACATGTGATTTGAAGAGTGGGATAATCCATTGCTTTCCGACCTTTCACGGGATGGCCGGAGAGGATCCTAACAAGAGACTTTCGGAATTCCACTTGGTGTATACGAATATGAAGCCTTCTGAAGTATCTAAGAAGATTACAACCTAAGGTCATTTCCCTTTTCAATTCAAGATTCGGCCAATGATTGGTTGTATTAAATTCCTCTCGGGTGTATAACATCATGAATGGATATGAAGCGCCTTTACTACGAAAAGTACTTCCCAGCCTCAACGTCAATGGGATTGAAGAAATAGTTGTCTAACATCTCCCAATTGGCCAATGAGTCCCTATATGAATATTGGAAGCGCTTCAAGAGATTGTTGGAGAGTTTCCCACACCATCCATTCAAAGAAGGAGACCTACTTTACTACTTCTTTGAAAGCCTGTCCGATAATGATATGTGTATGGTAAACGTTGCTTGCAATGGTTCAATTTACAAGAAGAGCCCAAGTGAGGCTATGGCACTTTTCGAAGAGATGGAAAATGGTACAAGAAAATTTGGCACACAATCAAGAGTTAAGCCCATGGAAGAGCCGAGTCAAACCCCTAAATTGGAGGAGAAAGTCCAAGCCCTTGCCTCAATGATGAAAATATTTATAAAAAGGGATTTCAACAAGAAAAAGTGTGCAGCGTATGAAATCTTGATCATCACACGGATTCAATTTCACAAGTGGCAGAGAATTTTTAAAGAATTTAAGGCATTGTAGTTTAACAATAATGTAAATAGGCCACATTTTGTTAGATGTCAACCAGAAGGGTTCCGGGGAAACCAGGGGGGAGAAAGAAAAGTTTCCTACGTAAACACATTCAACCCGAGGTATAGACATCATCCCAACTTCCGTTGGCAAGAAGACAATCAACCGCAAGGGTACAACCGAGGAGGACAAGCTCCACCTCAACCCTAGAAGGGTCTTCTAACAACAATGCCTTAATTTTAAATTCAGACCATGAGGAAATTCTAGATGTTATCTCTCAATTGGACAAGAAGAAAGACATCTTCGAGGAGCAAACAAGTCGAGAGATTTAGGATCTCGGGACAAGGGCCTTCTCAAGCATTAAAATTATTGAGGTTCAAGTCGGGAAAATTTCCAGATCGATAAGCTGACTTGAATCCAAGGAATCCGTCAAGCTTATCTCTCAACAGGAGATTAATCCGAGAAATGTTAGTGCCTTGAAACTTAGAAGTGGGAAGGAAATGCGCAAGCCCGAGAAGGATATCCAACAAGAAGACGTCTTGGTTGAAGAACACGACAACACCAACTTGGAGGAGAGATAATTGGTTAAGAAGGATCCCATCAAGGAGATACGAACACCTGAAGCATGGGTGAACCTCACATTTCCATTCCCTAATGCACTTAGGGGAAGGTCAAAGACAACAACCAATGATGAGCAAATCCAAAAAATCTTCGAGAAGGTGGAGGTTAGTTTTCCGATCTTAGACTTGATTAAACATGTTCCCTCATATGCAATTTTTTTTGAAAAACGATGAGTAAGCAACTTAGGAAAATATGTAAATTGAAAGTAGGGGGAGTTGCCACTTTCAATCATAGAAAATTGCCTACAAAATGTGACGACCCTAGAATGTTTTCAATCCCTATTTCTGTAGGTGTTAAAGTGGTGGAAAATGCTATGATCAATCTTGAAGCTTCTATAAATGTCATTACTTCTTGTACATATCAGAACCTAGAAATAGGTGAACTAAAGGAGACTAGGGTGATTGTCCAAATGGCCGATCATTCTCAAGCTAGTTCTTGTGGACTAGTTAAGGATGTGATGGTCTGGGTATACAAATTGGTGTTTTTGGCGGACTTCTATGTCCTTGTTTTTGCGAATGATGGTGGTGCACCATAAATTTTATTGGGGATACATTTTCTTAAAACATCAAGGACTAAGATTGATGTTCACTCAGGAACACTAACCTTAGAGGATGACATAGATAGAGTTGGTTTTGATATTTACAAGTCTAAGCATGATTTTCCTAACCCCTATCTTGTGTGTAAAGGCATAACCTTATGTGAGGAATATGTTCAACGTGATACCTCTTGCATATTAGATGATGATTGTCTTGATGTGAACTTTGATGATAGTGATGAAGATAGCATGAGTTATGATATTTATGAGGATTGTGAAAGTGGTTTATGAGAATTCCTACCTTGCACTTTAATTGTGATGAACATGTCGATGAGACTATTGCCTTGCGTAATGTTAGTGATTAACTGTCTATCTTAGACTGCTATTCTATGCTCACTAACATGCACCGGTTTGTGGGAAGTAATGATATGTTAAACACCCTCGACCACCTCCTAAACCCAAGGAAATGGCTAAGGATTTGATATTGGTTATGAAGGGATATTCACGTTTATTAGCGAACCAAACGCTCGAAGGTAAGGATGACTCCTTGTGGAGGCCTATTCACAAGGACGTCATTATGGGTGGAGTCGCCGATAGTGACTCCAGAGACCCAATGGTAGGTATTTTCTATTAAATGAATGAAAAGGAATAAGTCGTGAGACTGCAATAAATATATGATTCTTGTTCTTGCTTAGTTTTTATATCTTTTGGTAGATTTTGCATGTTTTTAGGATGTGATAGATTTTTTAGATGAAACTCTTGTGGATTGATGATTTTGATTTCGAGTCTCGTTCTTTTTTAGTAAAAGGAGATAGGGATTGTTTGGTGACAATTTTTGTTTTTGAAAATGGGGAGAAAAATGGGGGAAAGGCACTAGCATCGTGTCACGTTCGTAGGCACGAGGGGGGCCTCGTGCTAAATCCTAGTACGGCTCGTATCAACCGGTAAGGGCCATATTGGATTATGGCATGGGCCAGCTCGGATTTTTGGCACGAAGTTGCCAGGTTCCTGACTTAAAATTTTGCAATTTTTGTTTCCAAAATTTAAATTTTTGAAATTCAAATTTTGAGCTAAAACATGGAATTCTTGGCTCATTAATCCAACAAAATCTTCGATTTTCGTCCAAGTGTTGGTGTACATAGTACATCAACACCTCCCTTATGCTTAAATTGATCGGTACTTTTTGTCCCTCTCCCTCTCTAATTTTCCAAAATGCCATCCTTATCTCATGTATACCTCTTTTTTTATTCACATTCTTTGCTAAAGAATTTTTAATCCATAGTGTATTACCTCACCCATAGATTCATTTAGGTTATTAACATTTCTCAAGAACACTCACTCTCACTCTCCTTTGGATTTTCAAAAATTTTGAGCCTTTTTCCTCAAAAAATAGAATTTTTTGCTTCTTCGTGTGTGAATTCTTCATCTCTTGGCTTTAAATTCTGGGTAATCCTTTGAGCTCTATGTTTACTTTCTTATTTTTAGCATGTTGGTGATTTTATGATGACATTTGTAGTGGAAAAATGTCCAGATGTTCTTGGGAGAAATTTTTGTGTTATTTGAATGATCTTGTGCTAAACTAAGTGTGGGGGTGGGTGTATTCTTCTTGTGCTTTAATTATGAGATCTTCATTGAATTTAATGATTTAAGAGGGATGATTCTTGATTTCATGATACTCTCAATGGGATTTTATTATTGTTCATGGGTTGATTGTTTAGAAAGGATGTTTCATGTTTTGAATGGCCCTTATTTGAAGATAACATGTTTTGGGAATGTCGTGGCTATGTGTGAAGAAGTGCTATTTGTGAATAAGGCTTGATACATTCTTTTGATTATCATTGCATTACCACTCTTTTCTTGATGTGAATAGGATGCCTCCAAAGAGACCTAGGTCAGAGAAAGCTTCTTAGGGTGACAAGGGAATAAAGCTGGACAAATTTGTGAAACGAGGCCCAGAAACAACCTTTCCTCTCACCCTCGCTAACTTGGTTGATGAATTCATGGGTTTAACAAAATTTCCGGGATTGCGACTCGGAGGTGGATGTACCTAAGTGGTCCAAAGCTTACTATCTTCTAAACAAAAGTTTGCTTGCAAGGAGATGTTGGGTGCTCTAGGCCTACTCGAGCCCATGCCATAATTTCTTAATAGGACAGGCCTAGAGGGTTTCTTGGACAAGCACTCGAAGACCTATATTCGATGGACTTTGAAAATCTTGGCAACTTTGAAGCAAATTAAGGATAGCGAGAGGATGATGCTCATTTGATTCCACTTGGATGACATTTAGCATACTATGTCTCATCAGGACATTTCTCAAGCGTTTGGGTGGAAGTACGGGAAAGAAGTTCTGAGGACACACTGACAGGACCTTCCATTCTCTTTCAGAATTTTTTTAGAGGATTCTTTCTGGCACTTAGAGGAAGTACCTTTGCAAGAGCACGGCGATTTTCCATCCAGCGATGAGATATGTGCAGAGATTACTATCCATGGCGGTATTTTTTTCACGAGGAGCTCTCACAATGTTCCAAGTCGGATGTCTAAGTCCTTTGGGCAATGACTCTGGAGGGAAACTTTTACCCGGCATGGTTTCCACTTTTTTGGATAAATGTTTTTCCATGGGAGAGAGGAAAGGTGGGTCTACAGATGGTATGGTCGGACTTCTAGCACAGCATGTGAGGAGTCTGATTCCCTCTTCTTTAGGGTTGGAAAATTTGGGATGCTCAGGTACACGGTATACAATGGACAAGCTTGGAAAGGTGTCTATGGTTGCCGCCAAAACTTTGGAGGATCGTTTTGTATGGCTATATGGTGGTTCCACTGTGTGAAACTTCATGATTCTCCCCCAACCGGAGCATACGATGATCACTCATGATACATTGTTGGATGATCTATTCTTAGCCCCGGATTCGAGGTTGGAGAAGGATTTCTACAAAATCCTCTCGGACCCGGACATAGATATCGAGGAGAATGATGATAAGACCCCGAGAAGGGCACTCCTAGCTGCTCTCACTTGCTCATGGATATCTTTAAACACTTTCATTTGTTTGGGGAACAACTCTCTAGTTGCACCCAACTTATGCGGGATCTCGGTGAAGTGGTAGGGGGGATGAGCATTCAATCGGAAGAATTTGGAAGTATGCTAAGCTCGATGGAGGGTACAATGCATGATTGTGAATTTAGGCTAGATACTATCCAGAGAGAGATGATCGAGTATTTTTCCATCACAGATGAGAGATAAAATGTCCAGGAGGAGGCTATCGAGCAGATACTTGAGGTACTTCACATTTCAAAGCTTGGCGGCTTTTGAGATGTTATCCCTATTGAGAGACACGAGATACGTCAAAAAGAGAGGCGGAGGAATAGCGAGACTCAACATTTGAGAAGGGACCCTTTGGGGTTGCCTGAGTGAGTTCCATTACTTCCATTTCTCTCACTTATGATTTGTATTGATTCATCGCATTGGGGACAGTTCTTGATTTAAGTATGGGAGGGGGAGTAGTAAGCACTTACGAGTTTTCATCTTGGAATTCCATTGTGTTTTTGGAGTTATTTTTATTTAGTGTGTTTTTCTTTGTATTTTGGAAAGTTTGTTAGAAACTTTGGTGGTTTGATCTTTAGTTTTTTATCAATTTTTTGGGAAATGTTTTGGGATGAACAATTTGGTGGTGTAATTTTTTGTTTCCTATGATCCTTTGTAGTATGAATCCCAACTTTGGGGCATTTTGTGCTACACCAAAAAAATTAAAAAAATATATTAAAAAAATAAAAATATATATACCCGGCTAAGTTAGAAATCCGAAAGGGCAACTTAGGCAAAATTGAGAATGAAAGCTCAGATAGGTCGAAAGGCTTAGGTAAAAATGAAAGGCTAAGGCCCGGCTAAGTTGGAAAACTTAGGCAAAAATGAGAGGCCGTACA
>JAULKJ010013262.1:0-17773 GCA_032355405.1 Rubia balearica
TATTTTCTAAATATCAATTTTTATGCGACATTATTATATGTAACTAGAGATATTTACGATCAAACATGCTCATTGAAAATCGTGAAAAAGTAAATAAGCAATTTAAAGTGGGACGGAGGGAGTATGATTGATCTTGGCTGGGATGCATGCTCTTATTACGTCCAGTTGTTTGTTCTTGTGTATACTGGTTCTAGCTTTTCTCACTTCTGGTGAACACCATTGTTTACTTTGAAGGGAATGAATGACTTTAAAAAAAATTCCCCACAGATGGCACCAAATGATGTGGTATTCCGGATCAAACAAAGTAATAGTTGTTCACCGTAAAATGCATCTCCCTGCAAAACAGATTCCAGAAGAGATTACGTGGAAAATATTTCCGACAATCAAGTCAGTACTTTTCCTTCAGAGAACTAGAATTTCTCAGTTTAGTCTCATTTACCTGAGCCCGTGTTGCTCTCCTTGTATTTATAGGTGATCGTAATCATAGCTCCGCTTTACTAAGGTTTAAAGTTGTGGGTTGCATCATGGTCGAATCCTGGTTACCACAATCTTGGTTCGTGGTTGACATGAACATTAAGATGAATCATTGTATATTCCATCTTCATTTATTCATGGTTGAACATTGGGTTGGGCCTAAAGGACAGCAACCTCTAACTTATGGGTTAGGTATACACCAATTTAATGTGAAAATTTAAAAATACATAATATAAAAAATATTTTCAAAATTTAGTACGTAATTTAACAAATGCAGTGTAATTTAACCAATTTAAGTGGCCTCTCCATAAGTTTATTGAAATGCCGCCTAACAGGAGACCCACTCTTATAATTTTTAGTTCGATGATCATATTGATTTTTTGCATTTTTAAATAAATTTTATTTTTTAAAAAAATTTTCCAGATTGCAGATGGAATAAAAATGATAGGAAAAATTAGATTAAAAAACCCCTAAAAAATGTTAGCGATAGATCCCTGTAAAATTATTAGAGATATGTCCTTATAGCTGAAATATAGTTAGAAGTGTATAAATGGCTTTGCCTAAATTTTAGACTGACCATCTCGAATTCCCAATCTAACATTTCAAAATTCAATCTTTAAAATTTCAAATGTAAAGAGTCCGTCTTGTAAAAGACGGTCGTTTCATAATCCATGTAAATACCAAAGTTTAAACTGCAAATTATAAGAAATGAAGGTAAAAATTTTAGCTTGCAGTAATTGGGTCATAAAACTATAATTATTGAACGTTGAATTATAATTTTCAATGTTGTAACTAAAACCTTTTACCTTTTTATTATTTTAATTAAACTCCGGCTTTCCATAAGTTTATGGAAAGTCGGTCTTTCCTAAAACCTTGCATGTAAAATAAGTAGGGATTGTCTCCTGTAAGACCGCCTAAACTTTAAGCATGAGCCTTTATGCAATTCTAGCTATATTATAATTTCAGGGACCTAGCTCTAATAATTTTACCGGCAGGTTAAAAAACGGAGGAGAGAAAAGGATGAAGCGAAAAATAAATGTAAATTATGAAATATTTTGAAATTTCTATAGTTTTTAATAATTGCATATTAGGCCCCTATATTTATTAGTATTTTATAAAAAATTATTTCAATTGAAACTTATAATAACTGCATAATGAACTCTGCCTAAAGTTTAGACTGTCTAAAACAAGATTTTGTGAAATAAGAATTTGCAAAATCCAAAAAAATAGAGCCTAATTCCAATTCCACGCGAGGCATATAAAAGGGCTAGGCCCATTTTAGATGATGAGCCCAAATTTGTATCTATAAAAGCGGTACAGTGGTATGCATCTTCCCACTGCGCCACTCGCCGAAAACCTAATCTACAGTGGTGTAATTTTGTTCTCTTGATTAGTTGTTAAGTGCTGTTTTGTTATTTTGTGTTTCGGCCCTGTGATGATTGCACCCAGCGGATTGAGCAGAATGATGGGTTTAAGGTTCACTGATTCTCTTTTAGCATCACGACTAAAATCAGCCTCCACCACCTCAGCCTCACCCTCACCCTCCGACACCACCACTTCCTCCTCCTCCTCCTCCACAACCTCCTTTTCCCTCAATCACACACGGCGGAGGCTGATTTTGAAGGTGGTGTTTCAAAAGGCTTCCGGTGAACCACTCCGTCACTATGAGATCTACAGAAGCTATGAGATCTGAGGGCACACTTTTCTTCTCTTTATTTTTTCATAAGTTTTGCCTGGAAATGGTCTAAATTTGAGGTCTCAATCCTGATACGGATTCGCGATTCCACGATATTACTATTCAAACAGAACATTCTATGTCAAAATATATTTTGAAAAAACTGCAAAATTGATTTTGAAAACTTCCCACCAGTTGTATAGGCCCTTGATTAATTTATTTTTTATAGTTCAATTTAGGCGCGTTTTGAAACCAACGCTGAGCGATTTAAACTCCCCAGTTTACTTCTCATGGTATTGTCTTTAATTGTGATCTTGATGTGAGCATGTTTTTTTGGTGATGGTTTGAGTCGCCATGTGCGGTTTTAGTTAGGTTTTTCCGTTAGCTGCTAGTATACCATCTTCTTCTTCTTCTATTCTATGGAGAATAGAAATGGTTCTTTGAAGAAAAGACATGGTGGAAAACACTATGGAGGAAAAAGAAATGGGTGTACATCTGTGAATAAACAAGAAATGGTGGAAAAGACTTGAAAGAGTACTAAGGATTATATTAACTTTATATTAGCTTTGTAACCATTTTCTGTTTATTTAGATTTTAGTTCAAATTAGATCAATGTAGTATATTTATAAATAGAGTAAAGTGTTATTAGGATGTAAGTATTAATATAATTCCGTAAAATAAGAAAGTGTTAAAATAACATTAACTTTGTTATGTATGTGACAATCTAACCTTAAAAAAACATTGACTCCAATTGTCAATAGAAATTTTGAATTGAATGAATTGAAATGATCACTTTACTCCTAATTTTTTCTTAAAAAAGAAAAGGTAAAAAATGAAACGTTTTTTCTCCCTTTTCCCCGAATCGTCTTTCCTCCCATTTTTTCTTATTTCTTCCCGTCAACTAAATCTCTTTATTCTTCTTCTTTCTTCTGGTCGTTCTAACCCTCGGCCACCACTCGCCTTTTTCGGTCGTGATTGTTCCCAGCTTCTTTCTTCATTCTCGTCGCTTGAATCTCATTTCTTCTTCTTTTCAGCACCCATATTTCACACCTTCAATATACGGATTGTGAGTGGCGGCGAGATGTTGATGGTGGAGGATGGTGACAAGATGACGGTGGTGCTATATAAGCTTCATCAAGAACGTGTGGTGGGTCGACTGCAGGTCTGTTTGTGGTATCACTTTTCACGAATCGAATAATTTTGATGATTCATCCTATGAAATGGATAGATAATTCTCATGATGACCTAATGCTTTATAAGTATAAATATTAGCTAGTTGTTATATTCTTGTTCTTCAGCACAAAGACCACATTTGACGTTTGTGATGGTGTGTGAGGGCCAAGCGGTGGTGGTTTAACATGTTGGAGTGGTGGTGGTTTAATTCCGGCGGTGATGTATTTAATTCGTCTTATGGGTAGTGGTGTGTTGGCTGAGCAGTGAGAAGGGTGGTGGTGTGAAGGGGGCTGAGAGGTAGGGCTAGAAACGTCGGGTGGTGGCCAAGGGTTCAAACGGTGGTGGTGGCACAAATTAGTCGTGAACAAGTGAGGAAGTGTGTTTAAATTCGGTGGTGGTTTGTTGATTTCGGCGGGCAAAGGAACAAAAATTAGGGTTAAATTGAAGAAGAAGAAAATGGTAAAATGAGAACAAAAATATTCAATTTAAGGGTAGAGGGAATTTTTGTCATTTCAAAATTGGTCAACACCAAAAACCTTCAGTCAATGCCAGAATCTGACCGAAAGGTTAGATTGGCACAATTCATCATAAAAGTAAGGTTAGTTTGGCACTTTCTGATTTTGTAGGGTTATATTGGCACTTTCTGGTTTTACAAGGTTATATAAGCATTTAACCCAAATTCTTTTATTGTGCCGAAACTTTCTTCAAAAGAAAAGAGTAAAAAAATTTCCGGGGGCGTCCTAGAAAGGAAAGAGTGCAAATTCATTTGGGACGGAGGGAGTACATAATGATGATTCAATTTAAGTGGTGCACCACTATAAGAAACAACACCTATTACTTCACCTTTTTTACCTCAATATTTTTCCTCTTAGGTCAAATAACCGAAGTAAATTTTTTTTACCTCGGTTATATATTTTTTGAAGAAAAAGACATTATTTATCTCGGTTCTATGATAATTGAGGTAAATATTATTAAAAACCAAAGTTAAATGTGTAACCGGTGTAGGACTTTAAAGAATATTTACTTATTATTGTATTGTATAAAACCCTTTTGATGAAGATCAAACAAGTGAGGATCAATAATATTTTGTAGCTAACTTTATTAAATATGCATTCGCGAATTTCACAAAGGATAATTTGTCGTATTTATATTGTCCTTGCAAGAAGTGTCGAAACACCGTTATTCATGAAGATGCAACTGGTTTGAAGGTTGACTTATTCACATACGATTTTGATCCAACATACAAAATTTTGTTTTGGCATGGGGAGAATGTGGATGAGCATGTTATAAATGAAGTAGAGGCCGAGAAGGATGGTAGGATGGATGAATTTGTTGAGGAGCTTGTGAAGAACTACAGTTAGGGCTGTTCAAAAAAATTGAAAAATCTGTAAACGGTCAAAACTAAACCGGAATTAAATTTGGTTAATCGGTTAATATAGGTTACGGTTATCCGGTTATGTTGTTAATCGGTTCCATTTTTGGTTTTACGATTAGGTAATCGGTCTAACTGGATAACTGGTAAGATATTTTATAACACCTTAATTAATTAATTTCATCCCAAAAAACAATTCATTAAACTTTGGGCTTAATCACACAAACCAAATAAGAAAACTGTAGGTTCCTTGCCCAAATTAACTTGTTTTTTAAACTCTATATTATTAGCCCATATATCTTTGAATAATAATTATGCAAACAAAAATTGATGTAGCTAATAATTGTGCCCAAAACTAGTAATTATCATCGGCAACTCATGGTACAATTTTAATATTAATTCAAAAAAATTTCAACTCCCATGCAACACAATCATCCGATTACTAAATTTCTTACCTTTTATTCTATGTTTTGCGGCTCTAACGACTAATCAATATTAATATGGATTTTTTATTTTAAATAAATGATACATATGGTAACCGATAATAACTGACACATCATTCAAAACTGATACTAACCGAACCTGTAAAAATGACAACATTATCGGTCGGTTATTCGGTTCCTTCTAAAATTTTATAAATCGATAGAAGTTGAAACTGATTAACTGCCTAACCGAAAAATCGACCGATTGAACACCCTTAGTCTACAATGACAATCCAAAAAGAATTTTTTCCTTGCATGGACAAAGTGACAAACTTTTATACAATGGATGGCCCGAAGAAATGCCAATATTGAACGCTACATTGCAACTGATGAATGTGAAAGCTAAGTATTCATATTGTGATGTTGGGTTCTCCAGTTTGTTGAAAGTGTTAAAAGAAATGCTTCCGGTTGGCAATAGACAACCAAAAATGGTCTATAAGGCGAAGAACTTACTATGTTCTATGAGCATGGATTATGAAAAGATACATGCTTGTCGGAACGATTTTATCTTGTGTAAGGGAGATGAATTTAATGGGAATTAATGACCTAAATTCAATGCTCCAAGGTTCAACTTTAAAGGAGGTGAATGGTGATGAAGAAAATGGAAATTGGCAGACGAAGAAGATCCTGTCAAGGTGTTTGGTATCTACCTATTATTCCCCGGTTGAGAATATGGTTTGATAATCTTGAGAATGAATTTTTTTTGAGTTGGCATACAAATCGAAAAGTGGTTGATCCTGAAGTTATTAGTCATCTGGTCGATGGTGATCAGTGGAAAAAGATAGATGCGGTCTTTTCCATCTTTGGGAATGAGCCACGTAATTTGAGCCTTGGTTTGTGCACGGATGGAATAAACTCATTTGGTAATATGAGCAGCAATCATAGTTCGTGGTCGGTGATGGTAATGATTTACAACTTGCCCCCATGGTTGTGCATGAAAAGGAAGTACATGATGTTGTCTCAAATGATCTCCAGTCTGAAACAACCGGCAATGATATCGATGTGTACCCAACCCCCTTGGTGGATGAACATAAAGTGTTGTGGGAATATGGAATGAGGATGTATGATGTGTTTAGGAAGGAGTCTTTTGATTTTAGAGCCATGCTATTTTTCACCGTTAATGACTTTCCCGCATATGGAAACTTGTCTGGCTATTCAGTTAAAGGTCACAAGGCATGTCACATTTGTTTGGAAGGAACAGATTATTTTCAGTTGAGGCATGGAAGTAAGACAGTGTTTCTTGGGCACCTGAGATGGCTTCCTACAACCCCTGAATGGGACTTACACACTGCTACACAAAATAGTGGCGTTAGCCTGGTTGCGGAGCATTACATGTAAACATCATGAAGGATAAGAATCCCGTCTATGGGAAAATATCTTACTATAGTGTGATTGAGGAAATATGGGAACTCGTCTACACAAGATTCAGGGTCCCACTTTTCAAATACATATGGATTGATAACAATGCTGGTGTATCGATGGACGAACTAGGTTTTACAGTCGTTGATTTGAGCAGGACAGGGTCTACTTGCGATCCTTACATATTTACTTCACAGGCTACACAGGTGTTTTATGTTGTTGATCCTTGTGATTCTAGCAAACCAGTAGTCATTCAAAGGAAAAGTTAATTTGTTGGGGAGGTTAGTCAATCTTCATTTTCTGACATTATTCCACACACTCTACCCAGCACCAGTAATATTGGCAAGGATGAGATATTTAGGGTGCATTGATAGGCACCCCAAATCGAAGAATCAGAAGAAGAAGGGATAGATTGGATCTAGATATAATTTTAACTTACCTTGTTGAATGTTTATAGGCTAGTTCGTGGTTAAATGTAATTGGTAATTCAATTTTCTTTCCATTCTATCCTAAAAATTAAGTAATGATTGGGAAGGGAAACATACAAACTGATATCACACATCTTGGTAGACTAATTGATTTGTATGACAAGACGGCTACAACGTCGCACATATCACTTGAGGCAAACAAAAATCATGGAAGACATGTGAAACAGAGATGGCGACATCACACATACATTAATCTAATAATTCGATAAGAGCGAACTCAGCACGCCGATGTCGCACCTACCCCTCGATCCAAACCAGTGCCTAAATCCATTTAAATTAATTAATTCATATGATGTACTTGCTAGTCGGTAACCTCTCGGACTAACCGAAATTATATGTGCAAATAAAGTGCAATTCCAAGTTCACAACAGCCAAACACAAATTTCACAAATCAAATTGATAAAATGAAATCCAAATAATTTATAACCCGAAATCCTACCATATAATCCACAAATTAAACATCCTAACAAATCAAAAATTTATCCAAATCCATAACATCCCAATACAATCCTAACACACAATCATCAATATACGACATGATGATCACTAGGGGGTGCCTGAGATCTTCTTCTGACAAACTAATGTCATAGTCTTGCGTTTCAACTTGATTGGACTCATCACTGGAAGGCCCGGACTCGCCACTGCTGGACTCTGTTGCATCATCCTCAGCCCTGTCCACCTCAATGAGATATGTCTCTTGCTCTTGTGTAGCCATCTAGAAGTCCTTATGAGGTACATTGATAGCACCTCATGAAGACCTCTAGATCGTAAGACAGGAGTTGTGGGGAAGGATACCCTGATGTGGAGGTCGATAGAGTAGCATCAGGCCCAGGCGTGACAGGCACATCATGATATCCCTTGGGGACATTGCGATCAATCCCTTGGGAATGTTGCGATCATAGTACTTTGGCTGGATATTCTCTTTAGATCGAATGAGAACCTTCTGCCTCTCGAGAATGGTGGTGATGACATTGACATAGGGTAGGGTTTGATTCTTTTAGGCGAGGGCCATCATGTGCATCGCTTGGATAATGATGTAACCGGGGTTGACTACCTTTTTCTCTGTGATGTGGTAGTAGAGGAAAACCCCATTGATCGTGAACTCCGAAGGATGTCTGTTCGGGATCAGTATTTGGACAATGATAATGTACATCATCCTCTCCTCAAGTTCTAAGACACCAATCTTGATGTCCTTCTACTTGATGAGGTTGTTTCCCACTTCAATCTTGAAGTACTTATCCACCATGCGATTGGGGTCAAGCGCCCCAGACGGATCATCCTTGTCATCCTTCGGAGGCCACGAGTCCCAGAGGGATCATCCTTGTCATCCTTCAGAGGCCACGAGTCCCGGAAGTAAAACTTCATTGGGTCAACCTCTGGATCATCCCTTCCACCAATTTTGCACTTAATGGCCTTGTTAATCAAGGCACTCGTCAGAACTATATTCACCATGTTCACTCTTATTTGGTAGTTGTTGAGGGTAAGCTGAGTGAAATGGAGTAGAACTCCTTGACCTCCGTGTCATATGTGGGCTTGTTGAGGAAAATAAAACCCTCAAGCTCAACAAGAAAAGCTTAACAAGCGAAGTTAATTGGAGGATCTTCCCCTGCATGAATCACATAAGAAGGGAAGGAAAGAACAGACGACCTTCGGTACCACTCTCACTCCTCGAGATTCCTCAAGTGATCTAGCATTTAACAAACCAGCTTTGAGTGATTTAATCAAGGATCCCGCAGTTTGTTTTTAGTCTCAACATTTCTTAATATACGTCTTCACTTATAATTTTATAAAATGTTACCAACATCTCTCTATGTATCAGGTGTATCGATTCTTATCTTCCTTCCTGTCACTATTGAGAGCAAAATAAAGATAGCTCAAGATGAAGAAATCTCCAAACTTCTCCAGGAAGTTCAACAACAAATCCTTGAGATAACTAGGCTAAAAAAGGAACTTCTAGGAGCTGAGAAAAAGAGTAAGGATAACCTTACATCTCTCGAAGGTGAGAAAAGGAAGTTGACTCTACAACAAGGAGATGGGGACAAAGCTTGAGAATATTTAATGAAGGCTCCAGACCCTGAAGCCCAAATCTGTATCCTTGAAGCCTTCAAGGAAAACCTATTGAAGACTCAGGATTCATCGACCTTCTTGAGAATGGCCAAGAATGGGGTTGCCACTCATTTCTCGAGGATACCGTATTGCCCACAGTTTTCGAACATTTTCCAGTTGACAAAATCAAGTATTTGAGAACTTTCTTGAAGTTTAAAGATGAGGATATTTTGGACAAGAAGTGGGAGAAAGGTGTCAAGGATGGAGCCCTTCAAACTAACTTTGTGAGTTTCTAAGGTCTTTGAGGCAGTTTTATGCCACTGAGGGTATTCGAGCTATCTCCCTCGATGCTTTACCTATCGAAGAAAATACCAAGGCTCCTGAACCTCAAGAAAGTCATGCTCAAACTAGCACAATCGCGCGAAAGAAAAACTTGAAATAGTCAAAAACACCGTCGAGGATGACACAATTACCATCCCAAGTATCACTATTTCTTTATTTTTATAAAGAATATTTCTGTTTCTCCTCCTTTTCTCTTTTGATTAACATTATTTTATTTTTCTTTTGGTAGTACAACAACTTGAAGAGAGCTTTCGAAGAGACTTGCCAAGATCTTTACGAGACTCACAAAGAGTTAAATTGCGCTCGGGAAGAACATATGAAAATGATGAAACCTAGCATCAAATGGCATAAGTAGTTAGATTCTTGGCGTGACCAAAATCATCCCTCCTAGCAAAAAATCCTTAAAGATCTTACTGATAAAAATGCGGAGTTGGATTTATGGAAGAATGGATCACATCCCCGTTTTCCAATTTTTTTACGAGAGTCTGAAGCTAAGAAGCACAATGGGGTCGTGCCCCTCGAAATTGTTGATAACTGCAACCTTGTTGAGAGAAGATATCTGAAAACTATGCATCTAGTTAACTCTAAGTTTGGATCTGTTTCTCGATGCCTTGTCGATGCTGAAAGGCTGCCTATTATCGAAGTCTGCCTCAATATTCTCCAAACTAAAAATTATAAACTAAAAGTGCATGTTAAAGAAGTTGTAGAGTTACATGATGTAGCCTTGTGTGAGATTAATTGGATAAATGAGGCCCTAACGAAAAGGGCATATGTCGCTGACTCTTCTTTGGTTGTGTTTTGGTCTACTGAAAACTCTCGCCTGGATGCTTAGAAAAAACATCTTGATGCTATGCTTTAAACTTATATTGTAAGCTTTCGAGCGCATGAACTATATCATGGTGTCCTTCACCCTTAGCTAGTAGCCAACATTACTGAATTCCTACAGAGTTCTGCCGATAATTGGATTATCACTCGCAAAGTATATACTAATGGTACTTCTCACCAAAAGGCTGTTACCGAAGCTATATTAGAGTGGTTTAGAGAATTTCCTCAGATACACTATCAACCAGGAGCCTCAAAGAAATTGGCTTCGGGTACTTCGAAGGTTGTGACTAGGTCTCAATCATCAAAAACTAAAAAAGTAACAAGAAAGTTTCTGGTAGGAAGAGGAAGTATCCTAGAAATGAGAAACTTCAACTGATAAACTTGGAGGATGATACTGAATCATCAGTTAACAAGTCTACAAGATTTAAGTGTTCTATTCGAGGGAAAAGGTTGATCCTTGCGAGTATTCCGAAGAAGAAAAAGAGTGAAACTTTCTTCATGCCGTTAGGATTAAGATAGTGGATATTGAAAAAATAAAAGAAAAGTTAGGAAAACTAGTCCCATAGAGATTTTTTTTAAAATTCTTTGAATTAATTTTTCATATTTCACTTAAACCACTTATGTATATGTTCAAGGCATAATAATATGCTGAGATTGGATATGTTGTTAAGTGAAATGATTTAATATGAATTATGAAATTTCAACTTTGGATGCAGCGTTTTGGCCTTCATCGTATATTTTTATCAAGATGCAGCATTTCGGCATAGATCGTATAAACTTTAAAATTTGGTGCAGCGTTTCTACATACACCAATGTCGAATATCCATTGCAAAAATGTGACATTTGGTGCAGTGTTTGAACATACAACAATGTCAAATATTCATTACGCAAACGTGACATTTGGTGCAGCGTTTTGACATATACCAGTTTCAAATATTCATTACACAAACGTGACATTTGGTGCATCGTTTCAACATACACCAATGTCGAACATGCTAAAGCTGATGATATTTTCAGAGATTAACAACATTCCATCGCCCTGGGACTTGATTGCCACTTATGTATTCCAAAACATAGCTACCTCCTGGATATGTTTCGATGACCCTATAAGTTCCTTCCCAATTGGCTGCCAATTTTACTCCATGTTCTCGTCTGCTCTTTACTCCTTGTGCTATATCTTATACTCCTCACACCATTTTTGAATGGATCATGAATAAACTACTTCCCATTATCTGTTATTATAGTGTTTGGAATTCCAAAATGAAAAATAATATTTTTCCAACATAAAGCAATTACTGACATTCCTTTCATATTCGATAACGGTTCTGCTTCCACCCACTTAGTGAAATAATCCATGACCAAAATGAGGTACCTGAATCGCCCTAGAGCTTGGGGGAATGGTCCCACCAAATCAATTCCCCATTTATCAAATGGCCACGAACTGTGAATATTCATCATCTCCTCTTGGAGAATAGAAGCAATTGGTGCATGATTTTGGCACTGATGACAAGCTTGGATATAAATATTTTTATCATCGAACATTATCGACCAATAGTATCCTTCCCGAATAAGCCTTATTTCAACGGACCTGGTCCCCTGATGACTTCCACATATTCCTTCATGAGCCTCTCTAATAAGATAATCTGCCTCGAGAGGGGTAACACGGTGAAGAAGTGGTTGAAGATAACCTCGTCGGTATAGAACTCTATCTTGTAATACATACCTTGGATCTTTGCGACAGATTTTTCTAGCCTCGATAACCTCTTCGGGTATGACTCTCCGTTGAAGATATTTAACAATTAGTGTCATCCAAGATTCTTCTTCTTCAATATCCATTACCCCTTCCACTTATTCAAAACTTTTCCTACTAACTATCTCCATCGGCAATTGCTTCTTCGGTTTAACCCTAAAATTGGAGGAAGCAAGCTTGCTTAAAGCATAAGCTTTATGGTTCTCTTCCCTCAGTACCTGTGTCAAAGTATATGTTCATAACACCTTCAACAAAGATTTTACTACATCCATATACCATTGCAAATTGCGTTCTTTGGCCTCGTACTCACCTTTAATCTGTTATACTATAACTTGCGAGTCACTACATACCTCCAAATTTTCTACTTCAAGCTCCTTATTTAGGTGAAGATCGGTGATTAACGTTTCATATTCAGATTCATGTAGCTTTGAATTCAAAATGCAAAGCATATGGATAATCTATGCCTTCAGGGCTAGTAAGCAATACTCCAGCTCCACTATCCCCCGAATGAGAAGAGCTTAAAACATACAACTTCCAGACTTTATAGATACTTTGCACTTCTTCCCATTCTATAGGCTTCATAGTCTCCACTATGAAATCTGCAAGTGTCTGCCCTTTGATTGTTGTTCTAGGCTGAAACAGTATATCAGGCTCAGTAAACTCCACTGCCCATTTCATCATTCTGTCCGAAACTTCCGTCTTCAAGAATATCTTTCTAATTGGATAATTAGTAAGCACTACTATGGTATGCCCTTGAAATTAAGGTCGCAACCTTCATGCTGCATGAACTAAGGCCACTATCAATCTCTCAACAGCGGTATATCTTGTTTCGGGTCCTTGCAAGGCTCTGCTCACGAAATATACCGGGTGCTTCTATCTCCCTTTTTCTTAAATCAAAACTGCACTAAAAGCCATAAAAGATGCATAAATATAAGTATATAAAACTTCACCCCTTTCCAGATTAATAAGGGTTCGTAATTTTCGAAGATGTTCTTTGAGTTTCACAAATGAATTCTCACACTTTTCAGTCCACTCAAACCTTTTACCTCTTCTCAATACATCGAATAAAGGCAAATGCTTTTCTGCACCCTTTGATAAGAACCAGGACAAGCTGTTAAGGACACAGCCAATTTCTGAACTTCCTTCAATGTCTTTGGCGACCTCATATTTATTAAGGTCTCCACCTTTTTATGGTTAACATCAATGCCTCTCTCAGACACAATAAATCCCAAGAACTTTACTGCCCCCACTCCTATTACACATTTGGCATGATTGAGCTTTAGGTTCCATTGTCACAACCTATTGAATGTTTCTTTCAAATCCTTCAACAATTGTTCATGACTTCTGCTTTTCAAAACTATATCCTCTACATAGATCTCCATGTTTCTGTCAATTTATTCTCGGAACAACTTATCTACCAACCGCTGATAGGTTGCACTGGCATTCTTAAGCCCAAACGGCATCTTTTTATAACAAAAAGTCCCCACATCAGTAATAAAAAAGTTTTCTCCTTATCTTCTTCGGTTATCATTATTTGATGATACCCTTTATGTCCATCGAAGAAATTCAACATCTGATACCTAGCTATGATTTCTACCAACTTATCGATGAGAGGCAGGGGATAACTATTCTCCGGGAAACATTTATTCAAATCAGTAAAATCAATACACATTCTCCAAGTGCCATCATGTTTTGGAACCATCACTGGAATTGCCAACCATTCGGGGTAATACACTTCCTCAATAACATCGGATTTGAGCAACTAATCTACTTCCACCTTAATTGCTTCTGCTCTCTCAGAGGCAAACACTCTCTTTTTCTGCTTCACACGCCTTATCGAGAGATCAATGTTCAATTTATACACATCAGTTTCGAAGGAAATCCTTTAAGGTAAGATATATTCCACGAAAATACATCATTGTATTCATTGAGCAGAACCCTTAGCTTCTATTTCCCATCTTCCGGCATCAACTTCCCAACATTTACTATACCCAAATCTCGAATAGCCGATTACTCGACATCAGCTAAACCAACTTCCCCATGTACTGAGGCCACCTTTCTTGCACTTTTTACTGCTATGAGATTGCAAATTTTAGTCACCACTGATCGCATCGAATGGATGTTATCCTTTTGTTTGTTGGTAACTTCATCATTAAGTGATACAAAGACTATACAACTCGAGCTTGGTACATCCATGGGCGACCAAGAATGATGTTAGGCGGCGGGTGGGCATCGACCACTGAAAATGTACAATCTATGGTCACTATGTTTTTCTCTGTCTGCTACTCTTACAAGAAAGTTAATTTCTCCCAATGGGAATACAACATTGCCTGTGAACTCTGATAAAGGTGAAACAAATTTTTCAGGTTGTTGCCGTCTATGTCTGATTGATCAAAACATTGTGAAAACATTACTTCAACACCACTTCCATCATCCGCAAATACCCTTCTCAATAAGGAATTCCCCACATTAGCCGAAATAACCATGAGACCTGCATGAGGGGTCTGATTTGGAACTGCATCAATATCTGATAGTGTTATTGTTTATCAAATCGTAACTGTGTATATCGAGGTTCTCCAGCAGGTACATGGCATGAATCAGCTTTCACAATCGCATTTGAAGATCTTTCACCAATAACCCCATTAATTACATTAATCACCCTATGAATCACTGGGCTTTCCTCCTTCCGGTTCTCTTAACTTCCCCCGGCTTGATTACGATATCCATCACATTTTCTTCGATGACTCAAATATTATGGCCATCTGTCATTCTTACCTCCATTATCACGTGACCCCTTCAATAAGGCGAACAAACTCGTTGATTATTTCTTGGTCTCAGATGTCTTCCTTGATCTTCATACCTCAACACGGGACCTTGAAATCGAACTTCCCTAACACACCTTTCTATCTCCATTTTCAAGTGATTACAATCATTGGTATCAAGCCCATAATCCTTGTGATGATCACAGTACATGTTTGAGCCCTTCTTGCTTCAATTGCCCTTCTCGAATCTCGTATGGGAGGAGGCAACTTGAACAATCCTCATTGTATGCTCAAAGTTTGCGTTGGAGTCCTTGACAAGGACGTATACCTTTCAAAGTTTGTCCTAACCATTTCAGTAGGCCTCTTTCCTCGATTATCATTACTTCTCACCTGCCTTTCATTAAAAATTTCTCTCTTCCTACCTGCAGCTTCCTCAACCTTGGAATATTGCTCCACTACTTCCTGAAGCTTTTGCAGAGTTCGAGGGGTACTAACACTTAACTTCTTATGCAACTCTAAGTCCTGGATTCCCAACAAATACCCTTGGATTAACTCATTATCTGTAGCCTTCATTACCCCAAACTTTCATCTACATACCGATGATAGAAGGCTTCCGTGGTTTTTCCTTACCTTTGCTTAATCTAATACAACAAAAAAGTCTTAGTAAAATTCATCTTCTACGCATACGGACTCAACTGAGTTGCACTGAAATCTAAGTAAGAATGCAAGGAACCCCCTGGTAACTTATTGAACCATTCGTGGGCTTTCCCTCGAAGATAACTCCCTACCAATTTACACATCAACTTCTCCTCAAAATCCTTCGAGTTCATTAGACTCAGAAATGTCTGAATGAACTCTAGTGGATCTGAATCTCCACTGTAAGTGGGAAACCCTTCAGGAGGTTTCACATCTACAGGCCACCGCACTGCAGTTACAACAAGACTAAAAGGAGAACTTGCCCCATTAGCCCAATTAATCTATCCAACTCCCTCCTTAAAGAGTCACAAAAAATCATACCACTCCCTGCATATATCTAGAAGAATTAAAACCTTGATGAGCTTCTTCATGAAGTGTTTGATACATGAGTTGAGTACCCGCATATCCAGGATACATCCATGGCCCCACAGCTCCTCATTCCGAAGGTGGCTACCTATAAAGGCTCTGAGATCCCTGTTCGACAACTACACCGTTGTGCCCTTGTATCCCTATAGAAGACACCATTCCATACCTTGTTCCAGCTCCTAAGAAAGTAGTAGTCGAGGACATCGACATCGAATGGACAATCCATGAAGAAGTCAAAGTACACATTTAGCCCTGAGAACCCTCTGGGAACGAGGGTTGAGGCCGGGAATAAAGCGCATCTCCTTCACATCCAAAAGGAGGGAATGCTAGTGCAAAGTGATACTCCGACCTTATAGGCATCTCCATAGCTATTGAAGGTGCCACAACATTCAATATCTCTCTAGAGCTCGAAGAGAGAGTAACATGGTATCCTGCTGCCATGAGCATTTGAGCCACATGTGCCAAGTCTGGTTGTGAACTAGTCATCGCCATTTCTCAATTTTCTTGAGCAACCAGCTCATAAGCTTCAACGGAAGAATCACCGGAAACCTCTGCAGATCGTCCCCTTCTCCCTTCCTGCAAGCCAACAAGTATGTTTGGCACGAGACTCGTATTTCCAAAACCCTGCTCGAAACTAGCCTCCATATACCTCGAGGACCCTGCCACATTAATTCTAGGGGCCTCGAAGGATTCTGGTTGGGATCCACCAGACATCTGCTCCATCTCATGTTTGCCAATCGAAGTCTGTGCCACCTTTGACTCACCTATCAAAACTTGTACCTATTCTGGATCAACATTCCTTGCTTTCAAGAGGCTAACCATCTCGTTTCCTCCTATACACAAGGATTGCACCTCGTCTCCAACACATGTTCCCTTTGACTTCAACCTTTCACTTCTTTGAGTAGCCGTGGAAGTAGACATAAACTGAGAAACTCAAAGTGGAATGGTATGTGTCCCCACAAACGGTGACAATTGATGCATTTTGAATCCACTCGAGCAGCAACCTTCGAGCTCCTCTATTGTAAGTTACCAGAAATAAATCCTTTGGAAGTCCCAGGGAAAAAGTTTTGATGCCTAAGTAAGTAAAGAGGGTAGAAAGTATCGTATGTTGCTATATGAAGAAATGTAAAAATATACCTATACCTGGTATTTATACATGTCTGTATTATTGTTAGGGTTAGGAATATGTACTATGTTCATTGGGCCGGATAACCCCAATAGAATGATAAATTAAATGGACCAAAGAACTATATGCCTCTCTTAGGTCCAAAGATTTTATTTGGGCTGGGCTAATCAGGATAGACTATTATCACATATATATCATTTATATATTTCAAAAGATTCTAACATGAAATTATTTTTTATATATTTCGTTGTTTGTGATATTTGATTTCTCAACAAAAAATGAAGGACGTATTCTTAGCATACCAAGGACTCCATGCAGAAACAATGGATTGCTCGCTAGGAATTAAATTGATCTCAAAAAACCCGAACCAGCACTTGCACATCTTTATTGATAGCAAGAATTCAGCAGACATGCTATATGATCCCAATGATCATTCGTCATTGCAGGTTCAAAGATTAGTATAAGATGTTCGAGGTTCAAATATTTTTGACAAATTAGTTTATTATTTTTATTTTTATTAAAGTAAAGTGCATGTATTCCCCAAGTTCCTTGTTTAGTACACATATACCCTTCAGTTTTCGAAAGTGCACATGTACCCTAGTTCCTTGTTTAGTTAAAATATACATCAGTTTTTGAACATCGGTATCCGGCTATAGAGTTATATGTGCGCTTTCATAAAACTTAAGAGGTTTATATATGCACTTTCAAAAAAAATAGGAGGGTATATGTGCACTTTAAAAAAATTGGGGGATATATGTGCACGAGTCCGTCTCTTGAAAGACGGTCTTTCCATAAGTCATGGAAAGACCAAGGTTTAAAGTGTAAATTAGAAGAAAT
>JAULKJ010013363.1:0-17771 GCA_032355405.1 Rubia balearica
TCGACTGGCTCTCGCAGTACTCTCAGAAAGATAAAATCTGAGTGCTGATTTTTGCAATTAAATTCAAACGTAATGCAGCTGGTGATGTCCTCCATTTATAGTCCATGAGTTGATTGGAACTCTCCATAATTATCTCCACAATATTCCAATTCCATATCTGCTTCTGAAACATATCCAAATCTCATAAATAAAGTGATTTTCCTGATCTCAAATATCGCTTAATATTCCATAATTCCAATTCCATTTATAGGGATTTTCCATGAATCCATTATACTTTATACACGTATGAATCAATATTGCATAATTACCATATTTCAATAAACTCATATCACGCAATATTCTATCATTAATCAAACCCTAAGCTTTCTGTATGTTCCAACATAGAAATTATAAAGTCGTATATAGTTATTCCTCCATTTCAAATTATGATTTTAATCAAATCTCTTAGAGATAAGAATTACCAAATATAATCTCTTGAAGTAAGGAATTAGAATATCACGTCCATATCTTTTTTCATAGTTGAATATTCCAAATCAATTCCAATTCCATAAATCTAATACAATCCCATAAATATAGGAATTGATATATTCTCCAATCAAAAACCATCTGGATGAAATATTACTTCTCGCATTCATCTACCCATTCCTTATTCCACCAAAATTTTCTTCTTTGATTTTACAAAATAAACAATTTCATATTTGCACAATTTTCACAAATTGCCAATTAAATAAATTTGGACTTTACAAAGAGGTTACAGTACAAACACACTAACCTACCTTATGTCTAATTTTATATCACCATGCAGCAGCTAGCATGCATATAAATCGGCTTGGGCAGTGCTAATTTTCCAAAGAATAGAGTAGACAATGTACGTCTCCAGGAAGAGATCCGTCGGTGGTGGTGGTCGTGTCGGAGACACGAGGAAGAGCTCCGTTACTACTCCAGGAAGAGCTCCGTTGTTGCCCCGAGAAGGTATTCTAATCAGTTCGCCGGAGACGCGGATGTTATGATTGGCGAGGGTTTAGTTTCAGACGCGAATAAATTCCATTTTCCATTGATTAATAATTAATTAGCTAAAATTAGAATTAATCAAGGGTGAGATTAGATTGGATGAAGGGCCATGATTTGGTGTTAAAATAGGTGTTAAAATAAGGGTGTTAATAGAATCTTTCCCCTCATACTATATCTATATATATCACAAAAGAAAATTCAAAGAAACACATAATCTAAAATAACAAAATTTTAGATTTTTTATACAATGATAGAGTACTTTTGATAGAAATATATATAAATATTATTTATTTATTATATATGCAAAGTCTTGCTTTAGATCTGCTAACTGTTAAATGATGACATTTTATAATTAGTGAGACTAATAAGGTCATTTGATACTTAATTTTATTTATTGCAATTAGATACACATAATTATGATAACATTTTAAAATGAATCTCAACATATAAATAATTACTTTTTAAAAAATCAATGAAATATTATAAAAATAACCAGTTTTTATTGTATTCAATATTTAACTATTTCTAACTAAATTAATTATTTCGCTTCATAACTCATATATTTTTCTGAATGACTAAAATTTAAATAAACTTTGTTTTGGATTTAAATGTAAGACACAAAATGTACCAAAAAAATCAATTCTAATATTTTAATTATAATATCGCACAAAGCGCGATCTTACTAGCTAGTTATTTTGAATAACTATATAATTAGACAACAAAATTTTATAAAATTACAAAGTTTATTATGTTCACGCTTCTATTTTTTAATAGTTTGGGGTTTATATTTATAGGCTCTCCATGCTTGTAATAAAAGGAATCATGTAGGAGCATTACATGGAGCTATAAGCTTTTGATGAGAAAGATTACATATATGAACAAAAGGAGATATCAAAAAGATTATGAATGCTCCTAACAATCTTCCATGTGATTCCATTTCATAAACCTACACCCCTTGTGTTGATTAACGAAATAGCCAGACATGGAAGATCTGAGTGATCTCCTGCCTCAGTAACAGATGAGCTAAACTCCATTGTTCAACCATTACATTGTAGTCCAGGAGCTAAAATATTGCAGCGGCCGAATAGGAGTGAGACCGCGGCCGAATAGGACTGAACATGCATAAACAGCATTCCAAAATGAAGAAAGGAGGAAGTAGCAGAGTTGAAAAGCCTCCAGAGTAGAATAGCAGCAGGTGATGGAAGAGATAGCTAAAATAAGTATGGTGATTTGTGAAAGCCAAAAACCAGACTTGCATGATTGTAGCAGCGTAGAGGAGGTGTGATGTCTATAAAGTCATAAGGATTGGTAGACCAGAAGCTTTCAAAGACATTTCACTCTTATCTGGAATCTGCAAGAGAGAGAGAAAACAGCCAGCAGTACAAGAAAGCTAGCTAACAAACAAAGGGCCGAAGCCAAACATGTACATAATCAAAGTTAAAGATTAAGGCGGGTCAAAAATCACAGTTCTCAGATTTGGCACTTGCCTTTCATCCATAAATATGAGTCCCTTTGTTCTAGATTCTAAATTGCACCACTCAATTCTATTTGTGAGCTGGTTTATATTCCATTTTGCCCAGATTTTGCAATATAATCGGCTACCAAATTACCTTTTCTAGGGATGTGAACTAAAAAAAAACCCCTCTCAGAATGTCCTTAATGATTCTGCATCTATTATAAAGATCATAGGGTGCTTTCATTGGGGACTCAACATATTTCACAGCATTCATGCAATCAGATTCCATAGCAATAGGGTTTAAATTTTCTTTTTCTTCAAATTGATTGGCCAAATCTATGCTAATCATTTCAGCCTCAAGAGGTGAGGTAGCATGGCTTTTCACAAAAAAAAAGGCAGCAATCATCTTACCTTTTACATCCCTAAAAATCATACCATGAGAAGACATTTCCCCATATTTGAAAATTGCATCTACATTACATTTTAAACCCAAAACAGGTGGGTTCCATGTACAAATTGTAACTTTGTTTTTTTTCCTTTAAAATGTATAGTTGGGATCTGACCAGTGTTGTACCAGAAGGTATCACTTTGGACAGAGCTTTGTAGGGGAAAGCAGAAAAGATAGAGAAAATTAAATGCTTGACAGCTGAGATTATAGAGTTAGTAGAAGATTGAGCATTATCATAGACGAAAGCATTTTTTTGCCTTCCATAACTCCCATAAAGTGGTCAAACTAAGGAATAGAATTATGTTACTATGGATCCTGGACATTGCTGGATTGTTGATATAAAATGACAGTCTATCCCATATAGAGCTAAAGTTCTGAGGATTAATAACCATAATATAGTGAATTTGATTCCATATTTCCATAGAAAAGGACACTCATTATAGAAATTTTCCATGGAATCTGCATCATTGCATTTCCAGCATTTGGATGGAAGATTAAAACCAAATCTGAGCAGAATATCATCAAAAGGTAAGAGATTATTCATAATTCTCCACATGATTTTTTTTAAAACCTGGAATGGGTTTTTTTCAAACCTTTTCCAAAGATGGTCTTCTGTTCCTTGATTCCCTTAGCTTGTTGTAAGTAGCTTTGATGGAGAAGTTACCATCAGTTGCAGCTGTCCACACCAACCTATCTTTGTAATTCTGGTTTAGCTTGATTCCCTGCAAAAGAGAGATGGTATTGGTAGCCAAGTAAGGCTAAAAAATGAGGATTAGCTGCTCCTTATTTTCTACTACCTTGGCTAATGTGTGATCAGGGAAAGGGATAGTCAGGATTGGCCATTTATAATACAAAGCCCCATTCCCTGACCAGTTTTCATTCCAAAAACTGCACTCACCATTTCCATGGATAATTATTGAGTTGCAATTACACAACTCTGTCACTGAGCAGATTCTCTTCCAAAGAGGACATGATTTATATGAGTCAGGAAGTGACCATAGAAAGTTAGTCCAAATTGTTTCATTTAATTGCATTTCCACCACAATTTACAAGAGAAGGTTCTTATAAAGTGATGGATATTTCTGATTCCTAGACCATTTTCATATGTTGGAAAAAAGATCATATTTCAAGATCTCCAAACTCTTTTGTTACCAATTTCAATTGAACCCCACTTTTAAATTGGACATTTTACTCTCTATCCTGTTAATTACTTTTGTAGGTGGTTTTACAGTGGCAAAAACATGGACATGGAGAGATAAAAGGCATGTTTTTATTAGGGTTAGTTTCCCTGCCTAAGAAAGCCATTTATTTTTCCAATTACTTAACCTAGCATCAAAAGATTCTAAAAGTTCATTAAAATTAGAGGACCTAATCCTACCATTGTAAATAGGGACTCCTAGGTATTTAAAAGGGATGGCCCCCCTTTTCATTCCTAAAATATCTCTAACTTTTCTATGTTGTGCAATATTAGCCCTATTTCCCAAAAATTATTCACTTTTGTGATAGTTAATAAGCTGGCCAGAGGCAGCTTGATAGGCATCTAAAAACTTCCTAATCCCCTCCAGATTTTTCTCCCCTCCCCTCGGGAAAATAGATTTGTCATCTGCATACATCATATGAGTTACCTTACTAGCATTTGCTGCACAAAAATAATACTGCAAATAGCCATTTTGGAAATATGATTTGAGCGATCTGGAGAAAGATTCAGTAAGGATGTTATACATAAAAGGTGACAAAGGGTCTCCTTATTTAATTCCTCTAAAGGCCTTAAAAACCCTTCAGGAACTCCATTAAATAAAACGGAAAATGAAGTTGAAGCTATGTTGGATAAGATAAGCTATACAAATTTTCCTGAAAAACCAAATTTTAGTAGAATAGAGTTTAAAAATCCCCAGGAAACCTTATCAAAAGCTTTATGCATGTCCAATTTTAAAATTAGGTTATGGTTATCACACTTAGAATTCAGAAATCTGACCAACTGCTGCATTTGAATGATATTATCTGCAATATCTCTATTTTGCATGAAGGCAGATTGCTCTTTTAAAATAATATCATTCATGAGAGGTCTTAATCTTTCCATTAACAGTTTAGAACAGATTTTATTTAAGAAATTAGAAAGACTTATTGGCCTATAATTTGCAAAAGATCCTGGTATAGATTTTTTTGGGATTAGGGTAATCCATGTGGCTGAAATGGATTGTAGAATAGGGGATCCTCTGAGAAAAATGATTTACAGCAACTAAGAGATCCTGTTTTATAATATCCTAAGCAAAAGTGTAAAATTTAGTGGGAATCCATCAAGACCAGGAGCACTATCCTGGTTAGATTGAAAGACCACTTTTCTAATCTCTTCTAAGTCTAAGAGCTGAAGAAGTAACCTGTTGGACTCAAAGGAGATGGTGCTGGGAATAGAATGGGGGAAAGAGTTACGATAAGAGGCTGAGGGATCTAGCTGAGACTGAGATAGAAGGTTATGGAAAAAAAGACTCATTCTTGAGCTATATCAGTCTGATATGTTAACCATACACCTGTACTGCTTTTTAATTTTAGTTATCATGGTTCTAGAGTTTTTTTCTTTATTATCCATATGGAAGAACTTGGTGTTATCATCACCAAGTTTAAGCCATTTGACCTTTGACTTTTGCTTCCAGAAAATAGACTCTTATTTTAAAGCCCTAAGTAAGAGAGCCTTAGCTCTATTTAGGTTAAAATGGTTTAGCTCATTATCTAAATTAAGTAGGTCATTTTCATCCTGGTTAACCTGCAGTTTAGCCCTTAAGATGTTGTCATTTATAATACCAAATGATGCTTTATTCCATTGTTTAAGGCACTTTTTCATTCTCGTAAGTTTAAAACTGAAAAGATCCATGCCATGAAGGTGACAAGGGAGATTCTAGTTTTGTTGGATTAAATGTCTTAGATCATTTTCCCTATTTAGCCACATTATCTGGGATATAAAAGGTTTTGGTAAACTAATCTGAGATGATTGTATGGATAGCATTATAGAAGCATGATCAGAGCAGGTCCTATTTAAAATATGAATAGAGCTATTGGGATACAATTGGCTCCAGTCTTGGGTGCACAACCCCTATCCAACCTTTTATATACCCTACCATGTAACCTATTATTTGACCAAGTAAATTGGGAATCTATGGTGTTAATATGGAGTAAGTTAAGAGTTTCAATTAGACCATTAAAATCTTGAATACTATCAGGTTTAGGTGTATTACTGCCTTTATATTCAGCCTCGGATGTTATACCATTAAAATCATCTATTGAGAGCTTAGTAGCCTGTGGTAAGTCTAAAATATCAAGCCATAATTGTCTTCTTAATGATCTTAAAGTTTTTACATAGACAAAAACAGCTAGCCAAGGAATATTATTCCATTTATCAACCATCTCCATAATCAAGCATTGTGAATACTAAGAATGGAAAGTACATGAAATATTATCATTCCACATTAACCAGATTTTTTGGTTGTCAGCACACCAATGACTCTGCAAACCTAGTTTCATTTTAAGTTTGAGAATTTCTTTATTATCATGCATTGTTTCATTTAGGCATAAAAGAGATATTCTATGTCTCATAATTAGAGATTTGATCCTAGGGATGGACTTATTATAACTTCTAGTGTTCCAAACCAGACAATTAGCAATTATGTTATGCTTAATCATTAAATTAATTTTATTTATTCCTATTAGCGGATCTAAGGATCATATTTAGACCAGTGAAATAATTTTTCACTTTAGAACCAGATGCTTTTTTGTTTTTAGTTTTTGTAGGCAAAACATGCATAAGTGGAGTAGAAGCTTGGTGACCTGATTTTACCTGGTTAGCATTAGTGGCATTTGCAGTATCTTCCAGGTCCAAAATGTCCTCGGAATTGTAAGAGGAGCAGTCTGAGGGGGATTCATCCATCATTTCTTCTCCTACTGCCTCCTTTTCATATCTTTGAGTGATCAATTCCTCCTCATCATATAAATCCTACAAAAGAGAGAATCTGTTGGTTGAAACAGGTTCCTCATAAGGTATAAGAGCAAGAACATTTGAGCTGAGAGATTTAGTTTTAGGATTAAAGATGGGAGAGATATCATCCTTATAGTGGTAGCTCAGGATATTGTCTTTTATGTTTGCTATGAGGTTTGCCTTCTCTTGTGTGATAAGGACTGAATCAGGATTTTCTGGATCATCTTGTAGAGCATCCTGAAATTGGTCAGAGTTCTGACTTCTCAGATTATTATCCTTCTCAAGTGGAGTTAAGCCTGAGGAACTAGCTATACTGCAAGTTTCTTTTCTTTTCCACACTTCCATTGTTTTTTGTAGACCCAGTCTTCCTGACTTTTGGAGATCCATTGGATGAGGTTAGTGGCTTGTTCATGGATGTGGGTTGTGGCTCAGGGGAAATGGCAGGAACACTTTTCAGGGGGAGGGTGCATGGTGATTCATGACAATTTATGACAGGGCAGGTTGCTCCTTAAAATGGTTGGATCGAAAGAAATGTTACCCCCCTTTAAATTCCTTCTACAACTATAGTCCAAATGGCCTAGTTTAAAGCATGTGAAAAATATGAGGGCTTGGATTCATAGACAATGTTGTACCACTTGTTCTTAGCTATAGAACCCAACCTAATCATGTGTGGTAGTGGTTTTCTAAGGTCAAATTCAACACACATTCAGATTACTAATGGTCTGGTTAAGTTCTTAGTTGGAGAGTCAACTTGGATGGATTTTCCGATGTAATTCCCTATCTCTTTTAGCACAGAAGGATGGAAGTAATGGGTAGGGGGAATTCTATAGTTAACCAGATTGGAACAAAAGGTGGTTCTTCATCAGGATCAAAATCAACAGACCATTTAAGCACACATATAATGAGATCCGAAATACCATACCGGTGTGCTCCAAATTTTTTGTCTATCACTTTCCTGGTTAAAAGTAATTCTGACGTGTCTTGAGTCCATCGTCGTGACTTGAAAATCGGCCAGAAGACCTATCTTCGCCATCTCTTTTTTTATCAAATCGAGTGTAGGCCGTCCCTTTGAGAATTTTCCAATAAGCGAGTCATTGAAAGGGATTGCGATTTCTTCAATCTCAGCCTGGGGGAAGATACATGTCGTTTCTCCCTTGTATTGGAGTAGGGGGTGGAGTTGGACGGCGCAGGGAATTGATGTGGACTAATTGGTGGCGTTTCTGGGGTAGATGAAGGATTGGAGGTATGTGGGCGGGCTCTCACCGGGGGGCGGAACTTCCATATCAGAAGTTGACTTGGTGGAATTTCGGTAAAACGTTGATTAATATAGCCGTTATCGGCAGAAATTGAGTGTCAGAGAACGGTTGTTCAGAGCAGAGAGGTTTCAGAGAGAGAAGGCATTTTTTTAATATTTTATGTTCACAATTCTAATCACTACTGTTTATCATTTCTAAATCACACTAACTTTTTTTCAGTAGTTATCATAAATAAATTCATTTTTATAAAACTAAGATTTCTTTTACTTTCATTTACTAAATATATTGATATCATTTGAATTATTCGTAAGACATTTTTATTAAAATTTACAAGATATATCGATATCATTTGATTATAATTAAAAATATTTTCTTATGATTATTATAAAATACACTTATCACAACGTTGTTATAATATTGAAAATATTAAAGAGTCGATAGAACAATATTATTAAAGGTCCGTGATTATAGTTTATCTATATAATATTATTAAAACATAAAATTAGATGCACTCGAAAGCAAATATGGTCCAACACAAAATGTCTTGTTCATTTTACTAATATTTAAAAATTCATAATGAGCGGATATCAATCTCTTTCATCTCTAATTTTATTTCTCAAATTCATGTAAAGTAACATTAATATATAATATTAATTTATTGCCCAATTATTTTAAGAAAATATTCTTCATAATAAATTGTCTCAAGTGTTATTTAAATATTTCAAAATAAAATGATTCATTTTAAGTAAACACGACTTTATAGTTTTTAGCATCTGCCTAAAACATTGTGGCCATATTATATGACTCCTGGAAATAATGAGACATAAAACAAGGATTTGAGTGTACATGTGAAATAAGTATTGCGAAATGTGACTCTTTTAAATATGTTTAAAATGCAATTCCTTCGAGTATTTTTCTCATTTTTTTTACTAGTATGTGTCGATAGGTGCACAAAATTATGTGTGCGGGATTAATTCCTAATAAAAAAACATAAATTCCTCACACATCTTGATACTCATAATTCAAATAATTACATCGTGAGTGTAATACTACGATACTCATTTGAAACCCTATATTTCAGATCAACTAGCATGGGTGCAGGAGATTAGAGGATATACCGATTAATGTTCTGGATACAAGTCCTGGGATGTGATAGAAGAGTATATCCTACCGAGGCTTTGGCGGTGGATTTAGTCCTTTCCCACCTTTTTATCAATCTTATGATTTTCCCTCTTACAATTATTTGCTTCTTCCACCTTAGTGTATCTTTACACAAAAACTTGAAGTTGTTATATAGTGGTCGAGGGATTAACCATAAATTTCTCATAACTTCTCACCAGTCATACCGTTCATGTACCCCGTGATAAAAATAGAGTCCATCTTGTCCACGACATCCAAACCTTTTTTCGTGTAACCCTCATAGAAGACTGCAGTTGACTCATTAGAATTTTGCTGGAAGTTCAGCAGATTTGTTACAGATTTAGTGATCTTTCTTAGCTGGTAGAATTGGGTTAACAAGTTTCGACCAAATGAATGGAAATCAGGGAACTGTCCCCGAGACAGGGGCTCAAACCAGTGTAACGCCTTCCCTCTGTGATAAGATCATTTACCAATTTACACTTTATATTGGGATAAATGCTTCGTGATTTCATGACTTGATGATAAGTCTTTGGGAATTGTCATATATCGGTCTCTTCAAAGTAATCAGGAACATTGATGGGCAACTTCTATGTGAGAATCCATGGTGTCGCAGATATGGTGGGTAAGAATGGTGAAGAAAACTCTTGTCCGGCCTTCTCAATCATGCACTCCACCTCCTGGTCGATAGCATTGAGCTTCCTATCTTCAACTTGTTTGTCTGGTTCCTGGACAAGTATTCGAGTGTTCTTTATACGTGTATGGACTACACTGACCAGTACCTGAGTTTCGAATTGATGCTACACAATGAGGTGTAGTTACCCATGGTGAAAGTTGCGACATTACTCCTGCATAGGTATATGGTCCTAAATATTGTGGCTATGTGCTGGGGTAAGACTGGGGGATCATCCATTGATTGGCCATAGTCGACTCTTGAAGAACTGGATGTGTTGGATGAACTCCTCTCAGATCGACTAGCATGATTGTTGGTGTTGATAATGTCAGGGTTCAAGGAAAACCCTACACCAACGGACGCGTACAACCGATATTGTTACAGTACCATCATATGCGAAGACACTAAAGTTTGTTAATACATCAACATTGGTATATGCAATTGTGCAAAACTTTATACTCCAATATTCATCGGGTATCGTTGGGTTGGATCCTCACTGCAGTGAAAGTGTCTAAAAATGCTACCATGTCATTGGTTCATCATCCAATTCAATTTAATTCAATATGGCAAAAGCATTATCATTTGGGGTATAAGGGATTATCTTAGGGTATGTTTGGAAGAACTTTGCTTATAATGAAAATTGACTTATTTTGTCTTATTTTTAAAGGAGGGGGAAGAGCAGCTTCTGCATTAACCAGAAAAAATAATTTTTGCTTATTAAATAATCACATTTTTTTTAGTAATACACCAAACATTAAAAGGTGCTTAGTTTATAAGCAATGCCCTTTAATTCCTACCAAATACACCTTTAACGAGTCATTGCTAGTGTCGTTGGAATGATTTCGTGATGGAGAAAGCGCTTTCTTTGAACCACAAAGATCTAGTTGGCTTTATTAACGCTTCCTTGCTGTTTTAAGACCATTATCGCCAGTGGACGTTTGGTTACAATATAGAGAATCATATGAATGAAAGTGAACTGAGTAAAATTTTATTTATATATTTATATATATATATATATACACACGTCAGATGAATATTATATAACATCCTATTAGATTTTTTGTAATATTTATTTTTAAAATATATTTTTTTCTTTATTTAGCATCATAGTTTTAGATGTTTGAATTTATGGTGAAGGAAATTGAATTTAGAAATAAAAAAGTTGAACGAGTGAATGAAATTTGAAAAATCTTTTCAAAAGGAAAAAGTTTGTCAATATATAAGAAACAAAAAAAATTATCTCTTGTGAGGCAGTTTAAACTTTAGGCAAGGTCTTTATGCAATTCTTACTATATTCTAGTTCCAGTGACCTATCTCTAATAATTTTACAGGGACTTATCTATAATTATTTTGCAGGGACTTATTGCAAATATTTTTCCAGGGACTTTTTTGTCCAATTTTTTTCCATCATTTTCCCGCCATCTACAATCTGCAAAAAAATATTCAAAAAATATTTTTAAAGTGCAAAAAATCAATATGATCAGCAAACTGAAAATTGTAAACCTTAGTAAAAAATAGCATAACATCAGCAAAAAAATCATAAAATATGAACTAAAAACTGCATTAAAAAATATACCTCCTATGTCCCAGAGTGAGCTGCAATTGAACTATTCATTTAGTCAAAATTGACTAATTTAAACTACAAAATTTTAGTGCTATATATAAGTAAGGATATTATCATGTGGCATAGTGTTAGATTCGTGTTAATGTGTATTTACAAAGACTTGAGTGAGGCGGTCTCACTCATTCTGATTGTGAGACGGAAAGTCTAAGTACAATTATATAAAGATGAGAAATGACATGGGGTACATTATGTAATTTTTAAAAGTTTACTTATTACTTTGTCTCACCATAACTTATGGAGAGACGGTCTCATATGAGTCTTTCTCTTCTTAGATTGCAGGGTTATATTGGCACTTTTAGACTAAAGTTAGAGTTATAAATATATTTATCCCTTTTTAAAATATATTGTGATTAATTAATGACATTGTGCTATTTTTTGACCAAAAAAATATTCTAGAGAAGGTCATTTTTCTATTAAACATTATAGGGAAGACTGGAAAAAATACGTGGTCAACAAATGGTGTATTGTGTAAAAGGTTGGACATTTTCGACAGTACCAGTGACTGAACCATGTACAGTCAAATATAATGAGGAGTTTATTTATAATGATAAAAAAACTATGTATGTTAGATTTAAAAATTTTAAATTAGGGATATTGTCAACAATTCATGATTAATTGATTGAATTATAAATATATAAAATATAAAATTTAAATTTTGTTCCAAAAAATATAAATTCATCATCTTAGATTTTAAAATATACAGTATTAAATTGTGAATATTTCATAATAATTAATTATACAGATTAAATAAAGTTAAAATTTATGATAATATAAATTTAATATTAAAATAAAAATATAATATACCTTAATGCATTAAATTTTTTATGACAAAAACCGTCTTTTCATATGCATGTGTATAGACGGAGTTGAAATAGAATTATAGAAAGGTATAAGGTTTTAGTTGCAATATTAAAATTTATTATGCAACGTGCAGTAGTTATAAGTGTATGACACGATTAATGCAACCCAAAAATTTATCTTGATTTCTTATGGAAATACGGTATTTCCATAACTTATGGAAATACGGTCTTTCAAGAGACGATGAACTCATTTTTTTAATACTATTACTAATTACATTGATATGTACTAAAACATGCCATTTCTAAACATTAATTAGCATATATAAAATAAAGTCGTATCAATAGACAAAGTTTTGGGAATACCGTCTTTCCATAGACATATGGAAAGATGAGGTTGAATTAGATTTATTGAAAGTTAAAAGGTTTTAGTTGCAATATTAAAAATCTATTATGCAATGTGCAGTAGTTATAAGTTTATGAGTCGATTAATGCAATTTGAAAATTTTATATTGATTTATTCTAATTTGCAATCTAAACCTTGATCTTTCCATAACTTATGGAAAACCAGTCTTTCAAAAGACGAACTCATTTTTTAATATTATTACCAATCACATATTGATATGTACTAAAATACATCATTTCTAAATATTAGTTAACAAAAATAAAATAAAGCCATATAAATAGACAAAGTCTTGGTATACACCGCCTTTCCATGAGCATATGGAAAGACATGGTTGAATTAGAATTATAAATACTTCAGTTACAATGTTAAAAAACAATTATGCAACGTGTAGTAGTTATAAGTTTATGACTCAATTAATGCAATCCGAAAATTTTATTTTGATTTCTTCTAATTTTCAATTTAAACCTTGGTTTTTCCATAACTTACGGATAGATCGTCTTCAAAAGACGGACTCTAAGAAAATTGCAAATAAAATTTAAAAGGGTTAAATAAACCATTGAAAGTATTTACAAATAAAATCTTTGAGTACTATAGTTAATATTTATATAAAGCATTTTACACTGATTTTTGTTTCAAAATTAAAATTTATTATAAACACTTACATGTATAAATAAAAGTTACTCCATGTATTATTCTATATGTTTAACATAGTAACTTTGGAGATTTTTGTAGGGAAATTAAATTATGTGGAAAATATTGATTGCACTTATTAAAAAAAATTTAGATGAAAATGATTCACTTATTATTATGAAATGAAGTTTGATTATATCAAAAAGATAAACCAAAATGGAAAGTGTATCAAATTTTAAAATATATATTTTAAAAAATAAGTATTGTGAGAGAATTTTCCTAACAAATGGAGACTGAGAATAAAAAAGAATGTGCATCCTCATAAATATGGTGTGATTAATTACTCATTAATTGAAAAATATTGAAATATGGGAAGAACATTGAAAATGGGGAAGAGATTTACATTGTAAATTGGGGATTAACTTTATAAAATATTATATTTTCAATAAATTTTAAAATATCATATGGAATTATGTATAAATGCCACGTGATAAGATTTAAGTGTGAATGTCATATAAAAAATGACCTCTTTTATTTATTTAATATATAAAATACATGTTCATAGATGAGCAAATGCGGTGGCTCTGAATGGATACCGTTATTACATGTACAATTGTTAGGTTCCATTAATTTTTGTACCAATCAAGTTTTAACTAATATGCACAAATAACTATTTATTTGATTTTACAATTGATTATTTTTTAACCATCCTTTGAGAGACAAAATTATTTTTGAAGAAGATTCTTAAAAGAAATAAGTTACTCCATTTGTTCAGCTGAATTTGAACCCTCATAATTATCACGCTGCTCAACAAACATATTTGACCGTTATTATGTTTACCTACGTATGATAAATGTAAATAAAAACTTGATATTAAGAAACTATTTATTACGACGAATTGAATAATATCATATAGGTTAATATTGTTATTCATATAGTTATTCAAATATGTGGTCAAATTTTAATAAAAAATAATGTAAAAAAAATAAGAGTGTAAAATCAGAGAATATATAAGTGTGAAACATATACCCGATTCCGACAAGATTCTTTACTTCCACTTGCAAGTAAAGTATCAATTCATACCACATTTTTTACTTCTATTTGACAAATAAAATATAGTTAATACTTGTGTGATATACGAATTATAAATGAATATTTAAAAATATAATTTAATATAATTTATAATTTAAATATATAATAAATTATTCTCACATGTATATGAGAATTACACATGTTACAAAATTTCTGATAAATTGATATATTTATTAATATTATAATGCATTGAATGAAAGAATATTGACATAATCTTTGTTGACACACATGCATTTTATATAAAAATATATTAATTTGTATAAATACACTTTTACATTATAAAAAAAGAGTTCGTCTCTTGAAAGACGGGTTTTCCATGAGTTATGTAAATATCAAGGTTTAAACTGCAAATTAGAAGAAATTAATATTAAAATTTTGATTGCATTAATCGGTCATAAACTTGTAATTACTATAAATTTTTAATACTTTTAAGATAAATGTAAGAAATATCAGGTTATAATGAATGAATAATTATTTAATTGAAGTTATAAAGTTGTGTTTGTTTTAAAAGGAATTACAAAAAAATACGTAAGTAAATGTTCTCAAAGAAGAATAAATTATAACTCTATAAACTATTTAAATTGCACTATATATTCATATTATTTGAATAAATAATTATTTTCTAACAAATAAATATTAGTCAATTTAAAAATATTTATTATATTATTAATTAATATCATAATTGTATACTAATGGACAGACGTGGTTAAAGATTAAGAGGGACAAATGGAATATGTATAAATATAGTAATATACTGGTATATATTAGCATACATTGCAATCTCTTTGAGTGACACATTACCAAAGTACCAAACTGAAATGGTTAAGTGTGGGAAATTGGGAATGACATTTGGTCAAGAGTTGATTTTTTAGTTATATTATGTCTGTTTTAAAAGGAATTACAAAAATATGTAAGGAAATGTTCTCAAAGAAGTATAAATTATAACTCTATAAATTATTTAAATTGAACTATATATTCACATTATTCAAATAAATAATTATTTTCTAACTAACTAATACTAGTCAATTTAAAAATATTTATTATATTATTAATAAATATAATAAGAGTCTATTTTTTGAAAGACGGTATTTTCATAAGTTATGTAAAGAACAAGGTTTAAACTGCAAATTAGAATAAATCAGGATAACATTTTTGGGTTGCATTAATTGGGTCATAAACTTATAGCTACTGAATGTTGCATAATAAAATTTTAATATTGCAACTAAAATATTTTACTTTTTTTATAATCCTAATTTAATCCCGTTTTTTCATATGTCTATAGAAAGAAAAAAATTTCCAATTTTTTTCCATATTAATTGATGGACATGGTTAAAGATTAAGAGGGACAAAGGAAGTATATATAAATATAGTATTATATGTATTAGCATACATTGCAATCTTTTTTAGTGACACTTTACCAAACTAAAATGGTTAAGTGTGGGGACGACACTTGGCCTATAGTTCTTTTTTAGTTATATTTATAGAAGATTTGTGATTATATATATTTTAAGAGGATGATGTAGGAAGAAGAAAAGATGACATTTGTCCAATTAATAGTCCTTTAAAATTACATTAAGGATAATATAGTAAATTAATCATTAAAATTACCTACACTTAATTTTTTTTACCCGTACTTAAATTTTATGTTATAAATTAATATTTTCAAATGCAAACATGGCCAATTCCAAATTCTATGTTCAACGATAATGTAAAAAAATTATTTATCCGAATAAGAGCCCGTCTCTTGAAAGATATTTTTTCATAAATTATAAAAAGACAAAGATTTAAACTGCAAATTACAAGAAACGAAGATTAACAATTGGGTTGCACTAATCGGGTTATAAACTTATAACTATTGCACGTTGCATAATAAATTTTTATTGTTGCAACTAAAACCTTTTACTTTTATATTATTCTAATAAACCTCATGTTTTCATAGGTCTATGAAAAGACGGTCTTTCCCAACACTTTGCCTTCGGATAATATGTATATATAGTGTAATTTAAATAGTTGATAAATTTATAATTTATTCTTCTTTGAAAACATCTCCTTACATACTTTTTGTAATTCCTTTTTAAATAAACATAATTTTATAATTTGAATCAAATTATTTATTCATTATCAACTGATATTTATTATTTTATCATTATATATTTTTTATAATGTATAAGTATTTTATTACAACTTAATACTTTTTTATATAAAATATGTATGTGTCGACAAAGATCAACCTGATTTTCTTTCATTCAATGGATTATAATATTAATAAATATATTGATATATTATATATAGTCCAGCATGCGTAGTTCTCATAAACATATGAAAATAACTAATTACTTATTTAAATTATAAATTATGTTATATATTTAAATTTTTGTTCATAATCCGTGCATCGGTACGGGTATAATCTAGTATTAACTATTGTATAGAAATAATTTATGTTGCAAAAAATATAGTGATAAAAATATGAAATATCTATTAATAATGAACCAATCATTATTTAATTAAATTTATAAAATTATGTATTTTTAAAAGGAAGTATCAAAAAATTTCTTGGTTATAAATAGAGGTATGAAACATCATATAGCATAATGACACTCTCAGAGAAATTTCATAGTGAAACATCAAAGTGAATGACGTGACATTAATGAAAAGACTAAATCACTAATCACATTCCTTAAAATGTGTAACTAAAAATGAATTTATTAGTCATTTTTCTAATGTCACATTACTCGCTTGATATTTCACTATGAAAGTATTACCGAGAATATCATTACACTATGAAAATTACAAAATCTAAATTAAAAATAAGTTAATTAACTATAAGAAAAATGACTTTGAAGTCAAGGTAAGGTTTAACACTAATGTTGTGGACGTTGTAATATAAATCATCATATAAAAATACTTATAGAAAAATAAATTTGCAATTCCATTTACTTCAATAGTCTTGCTCAATTCAGTTGCAATGGTCACGTGTTTGGAAAAGTTTCATGCAATTTTTATTTTTCTATACTAAGGGTAGATGTCCACAAATTTAGCCATGTATTCAGCAAGAAATCCAAAAGCAAAGAACTCTTAGAAGATGAAATGTTAAAGAGTTTGTCTACACCAAGCATATATGTAAACAAAGTCATATATTTTAAAAAAATGTAAACAAAGTCATACAATTAAAAATTAACCATTTATTGGTAGGTTGGTTGTTGGGAAATACGTACATCAAATAAACAAATTAAGAAAAGGAAATATACTAATTGATGCAATTTTTAAATTTTTA
>JAULKJ010013463.1:0-17770 GCA_032355405.1 Rubia balearica
ACGACCACCTGGTCTCTTTGATTTTAAGTAATATTAACAGTGCATGGTTCTCTGTCTTAGTGAATGGTACTCCTTATGGATACTTTAAACCCTTTAGAGGACTAAAACAAGGAGATCCATCATCCCCTACACTTTTTAACTTCATAACGGAAATGTTGAATAGGGGACTAAAATTCATGTATCATAACAACCATATTCAACATTTTAGGTTACCTCCTAGAGCTGAAAACATAACACACCTCTCCTTTGCTGATGATACTGTTATCTTACTAAAGGCAACAGCTAAATCACTAAAAAACCTGGTAAATTTCCTACAAGGGTATGAAAAAACATGTGGACAGAAGATTAATTTTGAAAAAAGTGCTTTTTTGTGGGTAATAAAACTAATATGGCTAGAAAGACATGATTAAGAGAATAACAAGGATGAAAGAGGGCTCTTTCCCTTTTCTATACTTAGGTGTGAACATATTCAAGGATAGGAAGAAGAGTGTTTACTTCCAAAACTTAACAGAGAAGCTAAATGCTAAAATATTGTACTGGAACAATAGGTGGTTAAATTTGGCTGGTAGATCTATTCTTATTAAAGATATGTTGGCCTCAATTCCACAACACACTTGGTGTATCATGGCTCCTACAGATGGCGGAGAATTGGGGGTCGTGCAATCGAAGAAGAGGCAGGTGTTTGAAGACTGGTGGCTTGGAAGTATATAGTTCTCTAGGTAAATTATGTATGTTTATAGTATGTTGTGTATACTCCTAAGCACTCTGAAACTGTGTGACAATCAATATTTATTTGATATGGCTAGATAGAACAATTTTCAGATACATTAGCCGCTGGCCACAACCGCACGCAACTTCACTATTAGTTGGAATAGGGAAAGCCAAAACCTGCTGTACTCTGAAACTGTGTGACAATTAGTATTTATTTGATATGGCTAGATATAACAATTTTCAGATACATTAGCCGCTGGCCGCAGCTGCACACAACTTCTCTATTAGTTGGAATAGGGGAAGCCAAAACCTGATTTTGGCGCTAACTGCAGCTGGGTGCAGCCGCTCTATTAGTTCCAACTCATGAAAACAAAACTAGAATTGGGCACTGACCGTAACTGTGTGCATCTGCTCTATTCCATTTTGGAAAAACAAAACTAGAATTGGGCACTGACTGCAGCTGATCTATTAGTTCCATTTAGGAAAAACAAAACTAGATTTGGGCTCTGACCGTAGCTGTTCGCAGCTGCTCTAATACTTCATTACAAACACTAATATAGTCTAACAACATATATATGGCAACAACTAGCAACATCAAAATACATGGCCACAGCTAGCAACATCAAAATACATAGCCACAGCTAGCAACATCAAAATACATGGCCACAACTAGCAACATCCAAATATTTGCGCACAACTAACAACATCGACAACAGGAAATCCTAATTCAAGATCTTAAATAGAAATCCATAATCACCATCCAAAATACACATCCATAGTTAATTAAGCTAAAAACATTCAAAATCAGCATGCAAAAGCAACATACTAAGAAAATCAACATCCACGGGTACCTAATGAGTTAAACATAAGAAGCTCAATCCTCTTGTGAGGTGTCCTCCTCAATCTGGAAAAATGGAAGGTCGAAGGTAGGAAGTGGTTCAAAATCCTTCACTTTCTTGCCTCCAATCATAGTCAAGTACTTCCCAACGTCCTCAGTCCATCAAATCAGGTGATCCATCTTCAACTCCAATGCGTTCATCCGCGAATCAAAGTTTTCCATAAATATTTTACTACTTTCAGGACCAGATGATGCAGCAATTACCTTTTGTCTTTTCTCAAATAGCCGGATTGATGGAACCTATTGGATTGTGGGGAATATCCGTACCTCTCTACTCGCAACCTGCTTCGGAGAACAAAGATGCGATCAAGGAAGAAAAATCAATGCAGTTAATGTGATTGACACTTTCCCTGATATATTCCATTATGGTACTCCCAACATCGATGCTCAAATTCTTCTTAATTTTGTACAGTACCAACAAATGCGAATGATGCACTTTATTGTTTATTCTTACTATCTTTAGGTGTACGGCAATCAAGTGGTACCACACGTTCATTTCACTGGTCAAGTACTTCTTGTCAATATTGGATCATTCCAAAGGTAGATTATTGATGACATTATCACCATCTTCACATATTTCTTTTAAAATTTTATCCCAGGACACTTTTCCAACTGCCTTGTCTGCACCGTTGTAAACTCTCGCTAGCTTTGGCAGGATTCTGTAGAAATTGTTAATAACATCTGCTGATATCACGATTCTCTTCGAACGACAACATATCTTGTTATAATTGGTGTATTTTAAGAGTGTCATGATGTATTTTAAGAGTTCCATGGTGCACTCCAATAGTGCTTCCATCCATGATGTTGAATGTATTCTTTGTATGATGTTTCCGCATATACACCTCTCTCCAAAATTTGGCCACGTCCAAGGAAAGTGGTGAATATATTTTTGAGCTTGGACACTCAAAATCTGGTTATGGAATTGTACTGTCCACTGCTGTCATTTGAAGACCTCCCGGCTGCATCTGAACATTGCCAATTCTAGCCTTCTTCTGTGCATTGCAAGTACCTTCCGCATTGGGATTTTCCTGGAATTTATTTGGTGCCATACCTGGAAAAATTGGCAAAGGTAGTTTGATAAATACGCGGTCTTGTTAATGTTCGATTACCAAGACTTCATAAATTTGAATCATGTATCTTAAAAGTATAATTCAATAAGATTTTTTAACATCAACTTAAACTATTTTGAAGGAAGGAAAAGAATTGAAAAGAAATAGGAGGCCTTGAGCCCATACTAAGGGATCCAATTTCTCCTAATACAAGGTAAAGTACGATACCACAATAATTATGGAAATATTGAAAATAGATAGTGATGAATCACTGACGTACAATGAAGGTCTTTGATTATCTACAGTAACACACAATTTAATGGCCACAATATAAAAACAAAGGATGCATTGAACCATCGTACGTTAGTGATTCGTCACCACCTATCATTGAAAATATGCAACACAAGAAAAGACTAGAGAGAAGACAAATAAGAAAGAAAACAAAGGAATCACCATAATTTTCTCCGTTTTGACAGACGAGGGAACCATGAGGCCACGACACATGACATCACTTTTCTACGTACTCAATAATTTAAACTAATTCTACAAATAATAGTAACTATATTAAGTTAAACATACATATGTGTTTAGGTGATATATCTTAGTTTTCAATCATACAAAAACTCTAACACCTCCCTTTATATACAGTGATACCAATTTGGAACTTTGATACATCCCTCGAGTGCGATGATAAAAGAAGGTCATTGGATAAAAATGAGAATACGCATAAACTATAAACTTCGATGACATATTAAGACCACGTGCTTCTACCTAAATTAGATGGCATCATATAGAGGTGATTTATAATCATATATTAATCCAATATTTGATAAGTGGGAGCAAGAAAGACATAAGTGGACGCGGGAAAGACATCCACGATGTGCATGGCTTCCTTAACATGAAATAGACTGAACGACGTCCACTTAGACCGAGAAATCTCAATAAACTGAGGTACCACCTATTCATCAACCACAATTCATTACTCACTACCAAAGGAACATATATACAAGGAAAAGTAAGGTACCACAAAAATTAAGGCAATGTTGAAACTCAGTAACACATACTATGAACATCTACAAACACATGTTGACTACCAAACAAATAACAATAAGTCTAATTCAAAGATCTCGGACCAACCTCCTACAACTACAAGTCATTCTAAATTACATTCAACACGCCCATTCGAAGTTCTAATGCAGCATTCAAGAACATCGAATTCTTAATTTGGGCCTCGACCAATGTGAAACATCCCATCACAGACATCAATCGTTGGATACCTCACCAAAGTTAACACTGACGTATTTGACCCCAAGACTCTAAAAAGCAACAAAGATTCAATTCATTGACATAATAGAACAAAGACTACAAAAAAACTCAATGCGTTAATCATACTCTTGAAACACAATGAGAAGATTTTTGGAAAACAAATTTCATCAATATTGCCATTTATAAAATTAGTATTCCTTTTCCAAATAAAGATACGGTATGACAACATCTCTCCTCATTTTCCATCTTCAATTAACTCACAAAGAGAGGTATCAATCAAAAGGAAAACAGTGCTGCTTACAACGAGCCACCTTACTTCACTAATCCAACCTTCATCACAACAACCACACTTGCACAACCCCAATATTACTTCAATATCCCTATAATAAGTTAGTAGCATGTGTAACCCTATCACGGGAAAAGTACGTGTTCACGGTGCGGCAAAAAATCAAATGGTTGGTGGGCGTGGTTGGTTTTTTATGAAATGAAATTGTTAGTGGCTCAAAAGGAATGGCGAATAGAAATTACCATTAAAAGCTCGACCTCGTGGAAATTCTCAACGACCACTACCACAGAAAAAACCCTCTGGCACCGGTTTTTTTTTTGCTCTAGCACCAGTTTTTCAAGGTCCAAAAAAATCGGTGCCCAAGTAGCTGGTGAAACGATTTCACCGGTTTTGTGAAAACTAGTGCTACATCTGGCACCATTTTTTTATAGGCACCAGTTTTTTAAAACCGGTTCCCATATAGGAAGTGAAAAGTTTTAGCACCAATTTTTCAAAATCGGTGCTCATGTAGCACCTTTGAGAAGTTTTAGCACCGGTATTATTTCTGCACCGGTTTTTAAAACCTGGTGCCCAAGAAGGCAGCTGCGGTTAGGAAAAGCGATTAGCAGCAATTGGAAAAACTGGTACCAACGGAAGAAACATTTACGGTTTTTATATTTTGGCACCAGTTTTATCACACCGGTGACAGGAGCGATGTGATATTTTTTGTGGCACCGATTTTTAGTTTTTGGCATCGGTTTTATCACACCGTTGCAATTTTGCACGCACCAGTTAATAATTTTGCACCAGTTTGTAGTTTTCAATTGTCATGCAGCGCTGACCGCTGATGCGCGCAGCTAATCCATTTTTTTATTTTGGAAATTGAGATATGAATTGGGCGCTTACCCCAGCTTCTCTAGTAGTGCAATTTTGGAAAAACAAAACTGGAATTGGGCGCTGCCTGCAGCTCCTCTAGTTGTTCGATTTGGGCTACACAACACTAGAAATGGGCGCTGACCGCAGCTTTGTGCTGTTGCTCTAATACTTCGCTACAAACAGTGGAACAGTCCTAAGACGAATATATGCACCCATCTAGTTAAAAAACAAGCATTTCCACAGATTCACTGTTTTCATCCAGAATGCAATAGACCGGTGCACCAATTTATACTACAAAAATTGTCAACAATATCAATTCATCGGTCGTAAACTACAATGTTATACGAAGATGTCATTGAATATGATAAAATGTAAGATAACTAGGTGATGGGGTAGTGGAACGTGGTCAACGGTGGGGAAATGGAGGTGACAGAACCTATATAAGATACGAGAACATATTTTTTTATGGAGATGTGTATCGAACGTTGAAGATTTACCATTCATAAAGAGACATAGTAAGGGATGAAATACATATCAACATGAACTTATCCAACAATGGTTTCTATTCCCTGTTTGACATACAATTGAGTCTTGTAATGGGGCAATGTTTTCTTTGTGAAAAAAATGAACCCAAGTAAGAGAAATGCGGCATAATTTATGTTTCCTCAAAGGTGTCCGATCTTCTGGAAATTACTGAAACATGTATTCAATTGAATGTCATGTACCACATGCGATAGACATTACGCATAGGAAATAAGTACGGAAGAAAACATACCGAAATTATGTCACTCCCCTGCACTTCTTTAACTATTTTTTCCATATAATACATGCAATGATATTCACATTCCTAATGCTAAGCTGAATTTTGTGTTGATACAGAAAGGGAGTTGTTTAAGTGGTTGGGAACATGAAATTGACATGGGAAATGCAATTGTATAAGATAATACTTACATTAATGTTTATCACATTCCATGTGTATTCTGGACATTAGGTTTTACTCAGATCTTATTTGACGAACAGTCGATACAGTTTTGCAATCCAGCAAGTAATAGAAAAAAAATGTTCTCATTATTTATAAATAGTAAAACATACCTATGGATCGTAAGTGTTTATAATTGTGTAATTTTGCTACCGTGGCTAAAAAATTGATCAACTTACAAACGAATCAATTGAAGGCATGGCTTGTTACGTTTGCCAATTCCCCCTATCATCGAGTCGATGCAATATACTAAGTCATTTTCCGGAATGAAAAAGATCAGAAACCATTGCTACTAAAGAAGAAAATAAAAACATAGTTGGTGTGGTAATTAATGCATCCGTTTGGTTAGAAGCAGAAAAATACCTGCGGATGGGTCTAGCTGCTGGGGGTGGTTAAACAAATTCAAAACTAATAATACCTCTATTTTGTTAATCTTGTACATGCAGACGACTTACTCACAATTGTACGGGAAGACCTACATCCTTGCTTGTGTGCAGCACATGATTGTTGAAACTTCTTTCGCTGTGAATTCAACCCTTTGATTTGTTTTTTGAGCAAGGGAATTTGGAGTAGCTGGAACAAACTGGAGTTGACATCGATCAACCATCCCATCGATTAGGTATCTGAAAATAACATATTAGATATGAACAATTTTAATGTAGGATGTATAATAATTTTAGCATGCCTTCTTACGATGTCCACGGATCAAGTTGTAATCCACTAAGCCAATCCATTTCATGTTCGTTGTGGAGGCTTGACATGAACATATCAAGTTTTTCCACAAAAATGGCCGCAGAGATGTCATCTGATCCAAACACGGCCACACCGAAAGGAATGCGTAATACTTTCCATGCCCGAACACTTAGGTGTCTGAACTTATGAATTCACAGATTTAGTGTACAACCAAATTACTTTCTTAGTCTTCTGTGAGACCCTGCGAGGGACATTTCAGTGTAATTATATTTGAGAATATGATAAAGTTACTTGATTCTGAAGGGAATAAAAGTCAGCAGTATGTGGGATTTGGGAAGGGTTAACCGGATCAGTCTTACTGACTGCTGGTGGTCATAGGTCGACTGGTATGGAGGAGATTCACCGATATCCGTTGATGCAATAGTTTTTTTGCTTCACACAGATGGAAAAATTGTTAGTTAAGTATTGAAATCATTAGTCAACATTAGAATAATAAGTATATAGGGGAGTAGGTTCATTTGACCTCACGTTTCATATATTAGGTAGAGGTTGTGAACAGTTTTGTTGGAATTTCCTCATCACAGGCCACCATCTGAATGGGGAGAGTGTTTAAATCAGTAATTGTTAATGTGAGTATGGTAATGTAAGTAGTTGTCAAACTTCTTCTTCCTCTTCCGTAGTTTTTTCCATATGCTTTTTCGCAAGGCTTCCATCCTCAACGAACAATAAGTTACGTGGGGACAGCTTTTTCATTTCTTGGGGAATCATATGAATGATAAATTAAGTTACGTCAATTAGTGAAAACATATCCACGCATCAAGCTTAAACATACAATTATCGCACCTTATTATCCTGTTTTTGGTTGGAGTCACCTATTAATTTTCCCGGCCATAGAATATTATATCCGGTGGCCTCATATACGAACTCAAATTTTTCATGTTCAATTGGCAGAGGTGCCTTTGGGATGAGCACAGGTCCGTAAAGTCTAACACGCTCCCACCTGGTAAGCAAGTCTTTGTCTTTATCTCTTGTAACAACATTCCGAAGGCAGCGGCTTCCCTTTCTCCGCCGTGGTTTAGAACATATAGGCATCAATTTTTGCCTACCTAAGAATGAAAACACAAAGATGTTGGAAGGAACATTGGAATACGGAAATGTCGATAAAAACATGAGAAGAAAAAAATTCTCTTCGGAACATCCGCTCCATTATCCATATTATGTGGATGAAAAACCTGTTTCCAAGTTAAGGACACTGAGAGTAGATGTCCGTAGCAGCTCCACGATGTCGTCATGGGAAAGGTGATAATAGAAGTGGCCCTGATCGTATCTGCTCACAGCCGCTCTTTTAGTTTTTAATGGGGTACACCAAACCTACACCCAAAATTTTATCCCTTCCCGCAGTTGCTCTCCAACTTATGTACGAAAATTATCCGAACTAAAAATATATACATTACCACATCTAACAACACCTAAGTAAGTACACCCAAATGACAACATCCACATGTATCCACAGAACGGGCACAGTTTTGATTCTTACCATATATTCGGCCAAACGAACGGGTGTGTGTGTGAGTGTGTGAAATGTCCTATTTAATAAGAAACAAGTTTTCATGCTATATTATAACTATGTCATTCATCGTAATGTAATATGTGACCAGCCACCCTTTTATGGAATACCTCGTTATCGTGAAGGTCTCTCTCCGGGTCATTTGAACCGGATGTTGTAGGAATGAATACCCGGCTATCTTTAACGGTTGGGTTGGACATTTTAGCAAGGAAATTGAGGGCATCTAAGTGTTGGGGATAGGTTCACCCTGTTTCTCGGCTAGCCACTGTGTTTTTTCCTCGAAGAATGCAACCAACCTGTCATTAAGGTTGACCACCTCCGTTGACACTTGTCTCTCATTCGACGTTCCTTCAAATGTTGCCGTATTCGTGCTCCCACGGCGACTGTATGTGTAATGGCTCACGTCAATGTGTGGGAGGGCATCCTTAATCCTCGCCATTGTAGGGCAACCTCTCAAATGACCACCGTGATCCTTCTTGCCGGTTGCCTGAAAGAGGATATCTTATTTTCCAACTATCACCAACTCTTCCTTTTACTTCTTGTCCAAGAGTTTTTTCTAGTAAACCAAATAAATGAGTGTCATTAGCATGCATTGCATATGAGAATTTAAAAAGGGAATAACTAATGTATTAAATATCATCACAATAGTTGGAGCCGCTCTTTTAATAGAGTCATTGGTGTAGGTAGAGATTTTCTTATCCAAATTTGCTTCCAAGAACACCTCTGATCGGTCCGGTCTAAATTCCATGCTTTATACTTCCACTTCTGCTTCTTCTAAACTTCGACCTTCACTCATATGCTTATCAATTTTATCCTCCCTTTTCCTCTTCTCGAGTTGATTTGCAATTTTTCTGTTACCTCCACTACCCGCGTGATGGACGTAGTCCTTACTTGTAGCGCTTGCCTTAGCTGCAACACTTTTAGCCTGTAAGGCCAATGGTTAGTAACATATATTCAACGATTGAATAACATAGAATAGGGGACTTATATTTAACCTTGAATCGGGGGTCATCCTATGTGTGACAAACAGCTCCCACTTTTTTCTATCCATCCATCGATCTGCTATCCATGGACGTTCCCCCTATTTTCCGTTGATCATGTACTTTTGGGCCACCTTCATCTTCCAATTTCTCCATTTTTCCCCGCATAAGTTGTCCACTTCTTCCGAAAATCATTCATTTGTTCAATGGTCATCTTGATTTATATATCCCAGCTCATCTAATGGAACTAGTGTGACTTACAAAATTTTATGTACAATCGGAAATGAAGAGAAAGAAATGGAACATACTTACAAGAATATCTTCCCGAGCATCTTTCTTTACATGGTCTGGCACAAATTTCCAATTATGCTATTTCCTGAACTGGATTCGTCATCGGAATGCATATGCACAGTATCCAGACCATCGGCCTCGCATAACCATGGGTTCAAAGGCTTCGTTGAAGAACATTTTTAGGGGTTTCTTTTGCATTGATAGTAAGACTGACTTACACGTCGATGTACCCCTACGCTTGCAACACTTTTCCACGTTAGACTTGTCTAAATTTCCCCCTTGTCCGAGGTAGATCCGTCTCCAAAATATCGTTAGTGATGCCCTCGTCGGCTGTTTCTTTAGCTACGGGCACAGGGGCACAAAAAATTCATTGGCTACTTCAGTTTCCACAGTTTTCTTCATAACCTTGTTTTTTGCCTTCATCTACAATTCAATTATGCCCTAGAATGTCATAAACAAGGGAGTTTTTCATAGGTGGCCATGTACACAAATCCTGATATTGAAGGCTACCACTTAACACACTTAGATATTGTACAATGGCAACACAATGGAGCTCAAAAAATAGATGGGCAATATCCACATAAGTCCCCTAGAGTAGAACTAAGATTAATTCCATTTTCCTAATAGTAAAAGGGAAAGAGGTATCCTATTTCTATATTGAAAAGGCAGAAGTGAGCAATGTCCATGTAAACTCCCAGTAGTTGAATAGAAATGAATTCCATTTCCATCATAGTCAAATGGAAATGTACTATATTTATCCCAATCCAAACTAAAGATCAAACATGTATTCAACCATATTTTTATGACGAGGATGAACATGGCATACAAATTCACATTCATTAAATTTCAGTGGAAAAGGAAAGAAACAAACTGCACACCCTCAACTATGGCAATAATGGTATGCAATCCAGCGTAGAGTTACAAAACTTACCTTGCATTGTGATTGTCAAGATGAAGATGATTGAAGGTAAATGGAAAATGATATGGAATGAGGAGGAGGCTAGGAAGGGAGAACTTCACACACTATATGAGGTCGCGGTTGGTGTAGTGGGTTGGCTAAAAATCATATGCTCTTGTGTGGAAGGAGGAACAAGAAGGCAGTGACCAGTATTGTTCAATTCGAGGAGAAGAGGGTTTTGGGTAAAAAGGGACGAGAAGGGATGACATTTGAGGGTGAGTGGGGAAGAGAGAAAGCCGAAATAATGTTGGAGGGAAAATGCCAGGAGTTCCTTCCAATTGACCCAATATATTGAGAGGGAATATGCTCTAGGTTGACAAAAGAAAGGGAATCAAGTTCAGAAATTTGGTGAGTCAACACTGTACAGGGCATTCATGTGCATATGAAATTATAGATGAAAATATGTGTTAGTCATTCATTTTCCCATACTCTGACCAGTTTTTAAATATTGGTTGACATTATTTGTTTTTATCACACCATTTAGTTTTTAATCTCCGCATTCAATTTCCTCCTCTCATTTAAATTTTTGAAAAAAAAGTTATCATTTCTTTGATGCCAATATTTGGAAACCAGAGGGAGTATTTTCAAAGATATGTAATTTCCACATCTCATCATTATCGGTGGAATGACTTTGTTTTGATTTTTGTGGTGGGTTAAAAATTTGCATGGCTCACGGTCAGGTAGGACTGGGTCATGGGGTAACCCGAATGAACCCGAAGCCCCATCCATAACAAAAAAAATTGACAGAATGAATATAAATGTAGTATAGAATTTCACATGGGCATGTGCACGAGCTACATGAGGGGGGTCAAAATGGGTCGGGTAAGGCCGGGACTGGAAATGCGAACACCACTACATTCAGGTGCCATGTTTAACCGTCAATAACTCGTCCTTCATGAATAACTCATCCTTGATCAAGGTAAGGAAATGTGTAGTGTCCTTAAAGTTGTTTTGCATGGGCTGGTGATTTCGAAGTACAAAGTGTTTTTAGGGATTAGCAACTGTTTCATGTTCGAGTGATAGGTTGCCCCACACTATGTTATAATATCATGTATATACAATATGCGAACATAACCAAATAGGTTTCTTCTGACACATAGTCATGTAGTGTTGGTCACAATGTACTCAATTGGGTTAGGATGACTATTACATGCACGTAATGGATTTGATTGTTGCAAGCTGACTAATATTCGTCTGACAGTGAAAACCTGTGGGATGTAGTTAGTCAGCCGAAAGACATGTGCGGTGTGCTGAAAGGTGTTTTGAACAGCCAGGGATTCTATAGTACGATGGTGGTCGAATAGGATACTTCTATGGATATGTGAAACAAGTGAAGACCTATGCAGTACAATACCGATTACTAACAGAAGAAACTTGTGCGCCCTTGACTATTTGTCCGCATATTATCACTCTACATACATCAAAAGAAAATGAGCAGAACAACCGGGACGTAATTTTTTTTAAAATTTTACCATTTCTACGATGTCAGCTACGACCTCTGTTGTCACTATTCAATAATGAATTTTTATTTTAATATCTTATGTTATGTTTAAAAATAAAATATGAAAATTAAAGATTTTAGAAATACGTGTTACGATGAATATAGCAGTATCTCATTTAACATAGTCACATTTATAAATTTATATATTTTAACCATACAAAAAACATCAACTTTATTGATGAATATTGACATAAGGAAATAAAAAGGGACAGAGGGTGTACATTCACCAGATGTGGTGCAAGACACTAAAAATGGGACGGATGGAATAACAATTCTTGGTTCATTCTTTCATTAAGCAGGAAAATAAAAAAGAGGATAATGAGAAGGGAAATTAGAAAGTTGGAAGTTGGGGAACACCATTTTGGTAGTCAATTGGGTTACTATTACTCACCTAGCCAACCTACCCCTCGCCCCTTCACATTTCCGCGTCCAACACCCCCAAAATCCCCTGCTCTTCCCTTCAACCACCACTCCAGCGCGGGTCTACTCTGGGAGACCCACTAGGAATGGCAGGTTCCACTTCTGGCCGACTCCTCCTAGGCGCGGCATCGGCAACTGCCGTTTCCCTGCTTCCAATCCCCGACACAGAAAATCTCCATTCTAAGGTAATTTATCTTCTCTTTTCCCACCGTCGGTACAATTTTCCGCAACCCAGCCTCAGGTAGATAACCCATGCCATGATTTTTTCTTCCTTTATTCACCTTTCCTATGAATCTCTCTTCATTTATTTTTGACATGAAGATGTTGTAGTATGTGTTCGATAGTAAGAGGATTGTTTTAGGGTTCACTCGAGATGCACTTGCTAGTTTCTATGTTAGATTGCTTGGTCCTTCATTATTGTACAACAGTAAAGTGGATATAGGAACTTCCCCTCTCCGTTTTCTTTTCTATAAGCTATGATTTTCACATGCTCGATAATTATGCTTGTACTAATGCCCCTCTTTGAGCTGCGAAAGCCCCTTCTGAGCTCATCCATATATCATCTAATAAGCTGAGAAAATCGAGTTCGAATTAGTGTCCACGTTACAGCATCTGTTGTCTAGAACCTCTTATGGGTAGTCAAATGTAACCTGGTTTTCCTTTCCAGCCATTATGTTTTCCATTGATTCCTCTTTGTAGACACCGTGTCTTAACCACAAATATTTGAATTTCTTAGCCATTACGTTTTCCTCTCAGGTATGGCACCCAGGAAGACGGGAAAGGGAAGCACCAACAAAGTGGCCCCAAGCAAGGCCGGAAAAAAAGCAAAATCTGGTGATGCCGACAATGAGCCATCCGAGCTGGGGGTAGTGGTGGCAGAGCCTTTTCTCGAGGAACCCAATTTCGGAAGCTCGAACCTGAAGAATGTGTACATCTCCTTCATTGCTAGTGACCTGGTACTAGAGCGAGGGTTATGGGCTGAATCGCCATATTGTGATTACATCAACCATCACGGGTGGGAGAATTATTGTGCCACCCCGGTCCGAGCGAAAAATACCCTCACATGTGAGCTACTATCTCTCCTCAAGTTCACAAATTCCAAGATCGTTTCCTTCCGTTCTACGCGGGTGGTCATATTAGCTGAGGTGATCAACCAGTACTACTGCATCTCCCAGAAACTAGCAACTGAGTATGCAGCTGCTGACATGGTTGTTGAGAAGGCCTCGTGGGCTAAAATTGTGAATATGGTTTGCACTGACGGGCAGAGTATCCTGGAAAATCTCCATTCGGAATGGTCGAATAGAGATGAGAAGTTCTTGACGAACGAGATGAACGTGTGGCACCACTTCATCGCCGTAAGACTTAAGCCGGTCAGGATCAACACCGAAGTTTACCGGTCATGTCTGGTTCTTCTCTATTAGATCAAGAAGAATATGTGCATTGACGTGGGGACTACGTACATTCAACTTCTCTTCACTCATCGCCGGGTTGTACTCTGCAGCGGGTTGCGAGGATAGATCTACGTACATTCCCCACAAACTGATGCATCAAATCAATCCCGCTATCTTTGAGGAGAGGCAGAGAGCAGCTGTTGCAGGGTCGGATGGGCCCGAAACAGGACAAATATACAGGGAGAAGGTGGAGCTGCAGCTGAACGCATTGGAGAACAAGGTACATCACCTCATCTCCTGGAGCAAGGAGGCTGGGAAATACTTGACGGCCATTGCAAGCAAGAAGATGAAGCACCTGGGAGCACTTCCTACGTTCAACAAGGCCCCTAACGCGGACGAAGATGATGCATCAGAAGACGACGGGACAAGTTGACGTAGCTTGACTCTTAATGTGTTTTTTGGTGATATGTAGTTTACAATTCCGGTTTAATTATTATTGTTAGCTAACTGTATACTGTCTTGGATTGTTACTTTCTGATCATTACATGCATCTTGAGCTTATGAATGACTGTGAGCTTACAAGTTCTGCTGGAATTGTAGTTATATGAATGCTTATGAATGATGTGCCCCTGATGTGCCATCAGTTTTGTGTTTGTTGATGTGGATATGTCTGCATTGTTGGGATGTTTTAGTTTTAGGAGTGAAGCAGCTGCGGTCAGAGCCTTGTGTAACTATTTTTCGAGATTCAAACTCATTGAGCAGCTACGGACAGCTACAATTAGAGGCTAATGTTAATGTTTTTTTGAAAAATTTGTAAGTCATAGACTAGCTGTGCACAGCTGCGTACAGAGGCTAATGTCAATGATCGTTTGAAAAATAGTAAATCACAGAGCAGGTGCGGGCAGCTACGGACAGAGACCAATATTCATGTCATTTTTCATATTCCAATTCATAGAGCAGTTCCGCGTAGCTGCGTAAAGAGGCCAATATTATTGTTACTTTTCAGAACACAAGTTCATGGAGCTGCTGCGATTCACAAACTACATACTGCAACCATGCATAACATACCAAGACAAGTACATACTCCTAAGCCACTAGCCACCAGCCAACTTCCTCTTCTTAGATTGCACTGCATTCGCTTCTTTTCCATCTGGTTCAATCCAAATGTCGTCTTCGTGTTTCCTCCGAGCGGCTCCTGACTCGTCATCAGTAAATAGGGAGGAAATGGTCGAAAACTCTAATTTCTCAAGTGTAACCTCGGAATCAACTCATCATTGAAAAAATACTTCTTACCTTGTAACACAATCGACCACCCTACATTGCACGGATCATCAATATAGAAAACTTTCATTGCTTTGTCCGCCAAAACAAATGGATCATTTTTGTAGGCTTCACGCCCCTTGTCAAACAGTGCAAAACCCTTTGGATCATCAATACGAACTCCGATCGTGTTGTTAACCCATTTGCACTTGACCGTTCATGTCGTATCCGGTATGCCTCAATATTGTGCAAATAGGCTTCCTCGTGAATGCCCTAAATTTTTATGTCGTGCTGATCATCGCCATTGCATCGCTCATAAAACCAATCCACGAACTTATCGTTGTGCTCCAACTGAACTTTATTGAGGGGGACAAGTAGGATGAATATCCATGAGCATATTCAGGTGCTCCATCACGTAATCTCCGATTTCCCTACAATTCCTCAATACATACAAATGAACTTCCATCAACTCGCTATGCAACAGAGTAAATAACATTCCCCTAGACCTCAGTTTCCCCACACGACAACCAACATAGCTATTCTTTGACACCCCAAAACTAGCACAATCCTCCAAATAACTTGAGCAAAATTCAATTACTTCTTCAGTGACATACCTCTCAACAATAAAACATCCAGATGACTCATACACTTCACATATACCTTGAATATTTTCATGTGTCGCTAAAAGGGATACATCCAATGCATACCAACTGGGACACATATCTTTATCTCCCGCACCAAATGAACAACCAAGTGCACCATTATGTAAAAAACCAGGGGAAAATACGTATCCAACTTGCACAGCACAACATCAATCTCTTTCTGCGGGACATCCAATTAGGTGAGGTCAGCGGATTTTCAGAAAAATGGAGCTGAAGAAAAAATAGTTCGGTGATTGAGTACCGTACATCAGCTTCCAAAACTGCCCTAATAGCAACAGGCAACAGTTGCTACATCAAAACATGACAATCATGATATTTGAAGCCACTCATCCTATAATCCTTTGTAACTGCCCGACTAACATTTGTCGCGTACCCAATAGGGATCTTCACTGATTTCAGACAATCACAAACAGAGGTTCTCTCATCTTTCGACAATGTACATGGTACGGGAGGTAAATAAGTCTCTTTTCCTTTATTTATAGAGCCAGGTCACTTCTGATTCCCAATTCAACCAAGTCCAACCGGGCATTCAACTATCTTTCGTCCTCCACGGAATATTCAACAGCGATCCTACCAGACTTTCACAAATATTCTTCTCAATATGCATCACATCCAAATAATTCCTAACCTCAAGGTGCTCCCAGTACGGTAAATAAAAAAAATTGATCTCTTCTTCCATGGACCATCACATTGCATTTTTTCCTTGCCACCGTGCTTTCCCAAAACTACTTTTAGTTTTCTTACCTTCACATGAATCTCCAACCATGTAGGTGGCGGGAGGGGGGCAGATTTCCATCATTTCTTCCCCCCAACAAAGTTGACCACATCATCCCGGTATTTATGCTTTCCTTGAAGCCATTTTCTATGCCCAAGATACACTGTCTTCTTCCTGTGGCTTAGTTGTTTGAATTCCATCTTCTCCTCACAAATAGGACATGCTTTGTGCCCCTTCGCAACATAACCCGAAGAATCTCCATAAGCTGGAAAATCATTAACCGTACAGAAAAGCAGTGCGCAATTGAAACTCCACATTCATATAGCCATAAAATACCATCACCCCATTTTCTTCCCACAACACCTTCAAATCATCAATCAAAGGTCGCAAGTACACATCAACGTCATTTCCAGCTTGTCTGGGACCTGAGAAAAGTGCAGGCATCATAACATATTTTCGGTTCATGCACAAATATGGGGGCAAATTATAGATAACCAAGATCACGGGCCAAGAGTTATGCTTCTATGACATTTTCCAAATGGATTCATCCCATCCATACACAAGGCGAGGAGTAAATTTCTAACTTCCGAACCAAATGTAGGATAACTTTTGTCAAAAAAATTCCATTGTTCGCTATCTGCCGGATGTCTTATCTTCTCGTCTATTGGTACTTCCCGCTCCGCATGCCACCTCAACTTCTTTGCATCGTCCGGATTTGCAAATATAAGATACCACATACACTTCAAAGGGACCTTGTTCTTCCTCTTAACTAACCCCCCACTATTATCACTCTTCACACCCTTATACCTAGCACGTTTGCACACAGGACAGTCAGCATCTGTAAGATCACCGTCATACAAGATACAATCATTAGGACATGAGTGTATTTTCTTGTATTCCAAACCTAGAGTGCACAATATTTTCTTCGCCTCATAAAACAATTTGGGTATCCCATTCCCATCCGGGAACTTATCCTTCAACAACTTCAGGAGTGAATTCAGACTTGCATCACTCCAACCACTTGCATCCTTAAAATTGAAAACCTCCATAAAAAAGATATTATGGTATCCTTACTTTTACACCCCGGATATAATGGCTTCTCTTTCTCCTCTAGGAAGGCTGTCAATATTTCTGGCTTCCCCTTAAAATCTTGAAGAATGTCATCAAACATAGCATCAACGGTACAATTGATTCCATCCTTGACATCAAACCCACCAACCTTATGTTATTGCTCTACCTCCCCGTGGAATGTCCAAACAATGTAACTTCTATCGAATTCGTCCTTCAA
>JAULKJ010013661.1:0-17765 GCA_032355405.1 Rubia balearica
TCTGATGGGCTATTTTGAATATGGGCCACAATGCCTCACATTTTCTTCTATTATCATTTGGGTCATTCTCGGCTGTATCAAATTATAGCAAAAAAATAACAAAAGAGAAATGAGTTACACTATTACCTTCACAACATCATAGTTACACAAAATTCAGAGGCTTGAAAGAAGACTTCATTATTACCCTCTCTCATCTTCGCTTGTAGCTCACTAAGCGTAGGTTCAATTAATTCCCAGCCTTGAGGGTATTTAAATCGGTTTGTCTTCACCTTTGGCATGATTAAAGCTGCAATGCATTAGCAAATATATGTTACAAGTTTAAGGTGAAAGAGGCAGCTTCTCTGGACAATATATCTATATACAAAGTTTGGATGCAGGAAAAATTTTAATCCGAGAGATGACTAACAAGCAATATAATATAAATAGCACCAGCGACACAAGGCAAAAATACCTCCCACATTCCACACAAAATGTCTTGTTTCTATTTTTTGGTTTTTAGAGGTCATGAAGATTGAGCAAAAAAACAAAATGGCAGAAAAACATAAACAAACTTCAAAAAGGAAAAGCAAAGCTTGAAATACAGAATTAATTGTCAGGACAATGAAAGAGTAAACAGTTTTCTAAGTAGAAGGTAAACATTACTAAGGGTCCTTTGCTTACCACCCAGACCCAAGTATCTCGAATCACGGGTGCAGAATGGAAGCTATCAAAAGACAGGTAGCCAGGTAGGAGTGACCATCGAGAATAATACAAGAAAAATATACGAATATGCAAATGTCCACGAACACAATAAGGCTGCTCCTTGCTAGTGTATTTACTTTCAGCGAGAATAACATTATAAAAAGTAAATGTTCAAATGAGCATAAACTAATCTCTATGTTCAATTGTTAGCATTCAAAAGAGAAAATTGAAGCAGGAACAGCAGTTCAAGAAAGGGAAAATGCCCATAAAAAACAACAGTCCATGTGATCAAATAATCAGAGAACAGAGAATTTCATGTTAAATGTTCAACACCTCTTTTTTTCTACTCGGTTTTCACAGCCTCAATCAAAATTACCTACTAGTTTAAATAAGCCTCAAATGCAGCTCAGGCAGATTGGACTGACATTAAAAAATTCTACTGCAACCATAAATCAAACTTGAACCTTGAGTGATTTCCGACCGCATAGGAAAAGGAAGGGGTACATGAAATATCAAGGCATCAACTAGAGGAAAATCATGAACACACAGATTCTCCAGATGAAATTGTGGGCTTTAAAGTTAATTCACACAAAAATTTTATGAATTCGGAGAGCAGAATAGCAGCAGCATAAAACACATAAACCGTTCGTAGTATAGTAAAACGGGTCCCACCTGATACTCAAGACGGCGGAATAGGGCTTCGTTTCTGTTACCGGCCAAATTGAAGGAGGCGAGTCGCCTTACCAAGATTATAAAACTAGTAACGAAATCGCCAGTATCGTTACTTGTTTGGAACTGTGTCTTCTTAGGAAACTTTTGTCCTCAATTTAACAGGGTTTATGCCAGAAAATTTTATAAATTAGCACAAGTTGTATGTTAAGGTATTTGACAAATTAGATTATGACACGTATTCTATAAATCACTTATTTCTTCCTTAAATACCCCTCAATTTACCAAATATAGAACTTGTGGAATACGGACAAAATTTGATTCGCCCAACACCTTAACATACTCAATTTGCTAACATATAAAATTTTCTGGGTTTACGCCACTCCGGTCCGATTGACGGAGTAATTAGGCGGTTTAGCAAATTTAAAAGGTCTTCATTGTGAATAAAATAACTTTTAATAATTGTATTTTGGTTAAGCAACGTCAGTGGGCGGGTTTTGGTGAAAATCGGCCCTGCATCCATCCCCATGGAGCGAGTATGAAGGTAATTTTAGTGGGGGTGGGACTGGTATACAAATAAAAATCATACCCGCCATGGGTAGTGGGTCGGCCATGGATATTAGTTCGCACGCCCACCCATCCCCGCTCGAGTCCGTCTCCTGCGAGACCGTCTTATGGTGAGACCAAAACCTAAGGGAAAAATAGAATAAGGGCAAACTAAATTCAGTGGCAGAAAATAAAATATTTTGGACCCGTGGTAAAAAACGGAGATGGGTGCTTGTGTGGAATGGACTCATTATCTTCTTCACTCATGCTCCACAGTCGATGCCTCGTCCGCTCCTCCATCGCTGCCTCGTCCGCTCCTCCATCGCTGCCTTGCTTTCTCCGTCGTCGATCTAGCGTATGAAACCTACCCTGCAATTGGAAACCTATCTCTGAAACCTTCAATTGCTGGAAACCTTTGATTGCTACGTTCATCAATCGATTTACGAAATTCCGCGTCGGATTTGATTTCCAGAAACCTTCGATTGCTATGTTCATCAATTGACTTGTAGAAAGTCGGCGTCGGATTTGCGAAAGCTACCATGCTCCTCTCAAAGCATAGAGATTGATGCCCTAACTCAACAAAATCCACACCCGAGGTGCGTACTCGTATTAATTTTTCCCTTCTTCTTTGATAATTCACCCGGTGATTATGAAGATTCAGAAAAAGTGATTTATGAAGAGAATCTCGTTTTTTTAGGATGTTTCTTTTATGACTCGCTGCAATTTTCCGCTTTCGTTGTTTGCTACTTTGCTGTGAGATTTCTCTTGAGTTATGAACACTGTTTGTGTTAGAGTATTATGTGCCTGGTTTAATCTTGTGGATGAGGCCTTGTTTTTGGTAGAATTTGTGAGGGGAGATGCTATTTAGTGAAGGAAAATAAGCAATGGCAGTATCGCTGATTTCTGGAAATTCTGGACAGTCTGTATATAGGATGGGGAAAATAGAAAAAATAATCTAAAATTTCTGTAATTTTTCATGATGGAAGTAGACGACTGGAAGCTAGTGCATGCATTTTTTTGGAATTTCTCAGGTATGGATTGTAGGCTTTTGATGAGTTATGGGCAGCAGCATAGATTTCTGGAAATTCTGGGCAGTTTGCGCACAACAGGAGTATGAATCATAAAAAATAGTTAAAATGGTCTGAAAATTCTGAAAATTTTCATGATGGAAAAGGAGAATTGGAAGAACTTGTAGGATATTTTATGGATTTTTAGAGTATATATTTGAAGGGGTTTTACTGATTTCTCTCACAAACTGTATCTGGGATCTTATTTTTGTCGAGTTAATGTTTTATTGAAGTACATGGGTGTACCTGATGGTTTCGATTCCCTTACCATTGAATTGGAGAATTGGAAAGCATAGGAGTCTATCTATTATCTCTCGAGGTCTACCAAGTTCTGACATATTTTAGGCTAGTGGATAGCTCTTCAGCGCACCTAGTCATACGCTTGCTTAGCCTGGAATACACACTAGCAAGGATGGGTGATAAACATTTTCTACAATTTGGGGATATTCCAGATGATAGGATGGACATTCATGCACCACCTTGAATGAGCAACATTTATGGAGAGTTCCACCTTTGAAGGTCTCGATGCTTGAGGTAGGCTTACGGTCTAGGGGAATGTCCCCGGGGCCATAGTGGTTTTTTTTATTATTAGTTGTTTGATTTTGGTTTTTTTCAGTTGGTTTTTTTCATTTGGGCCTCAATATTGGAGGTTGTTAACAATTTATAGCAGACGGCCGATCAATTTTTGTGCTCCCGTCTACAGGTCCCATTGGGTTGCGCTATATTATTTACCTATTATAATATTGAGAAGCCTGTACCCAAGAAGTCTCTACTATGAGAACAAGTATAATTAAATGTGAGGGAGAAATGGCAAATGACTTGGTGACTATTATTAAACTAAAAATAGATATCATCAAACTAAAAATAAATATCATCAAATAAAAACACTAAATCATCAAATTTAATAATATATACTAAAATTGATATCAAACTAAAATATTTAAATATCCAAAAAAAACTAGAACATCAAATGTAAAAATAAAATACACACATCAAAATAGTCAAACATAAAATAAATATACTAAAAAACACACATCGAATTTTAAATAATTAAAAATTATATAAATATAATCAAACATCAAATGAAAATATTATAAACATCAATATTAAAATTAAAAAAGTCAATTTTCACTATTGAAAAAATAATAATACATCAAATAAAAATCTACCATTCAAAAATAGGAAACATCAATATAAATTTTAAAAATTACATGCTGAAAAGTTAACAAATCAATTAAAAATGAAAAACATAAGTTAAAAATCAAAATTAACATAGTAAAACATCTCAAACTAGTGTTGAAAATATACATTCCACTGTTGTTATATTTGAAAAAACTATTTTGACGTTCCACTTCTATCCATTGATCTTAATATTTTTTTACATGATAATTTGCAGATGAAAAATGATACGCATCACTTAAGGTATATTATAGATGAACAGAACATAAAACATAATACAATGATAATTCGAAATCGAAGGAATTCAATGAATCATCACTAGCACAACAAATGCATATAAAATTCGCATATAAAAGGGGAAAACTTTAATTAGAAGTTAAACTTTTATTTTAGCATGTAAAAATGTCAATCGCCATAATCGAAACATCAAACATCATTCATTACAAAAGGGTTCAAATACCCTAAAAAATCACTAACATAAAAACTGGAAAAAAATTCAAATCAAGCTGAAACATCAATAACAATCAAACGCGTCAACACTAACGATCAACCATTATAATTGAAAATTCAATGTTAAAAAATACATCTTAAACAATCAAATTCTATTTCCCCCCGACTTGGTTCCCTTCGTCGATGGTTTTTTCACAAACTTGCTTTCTCCCGCTGGTCTTTGAAGATGGTGACTCACATACTCCAACAATGCACAGATCAAAGGTAGATTACAATTCTCTGTTCAAGGGAACACATTCAGAGAATGGTTCCTTATACCATTTTTTAATAACTCATCAATGTCATTGTAGAGCTTGAACATGGAAAGTATTCCTGTGAAATAATATAAAACATCACATACAGTAATTAAAACATCAATATCTGAAATTAAAACATCACAATAGCACAAATAACATCACTAGCAACTACATTGAGAAACATCAAATACAATATTTAAAACATCAATATAAAAATTTAAAAACATCACACTAAAATATCAAAAGAACAAAACTGAATATCAATTGCATACTTAAATATGAAAACACCACAAGTATCAAACACTGAAATTATAACATGACACCAACACACATAAAATATACTTAGAGATTAAGCATAAAAGATCAAAGATAAAATCTGAAACATCAACAATATTATCTAAAACATCACAACTAAAAAAGAGAAAACTTACCGTTCCTACTTCATTGTCAATGGCACCAAAAATGGACGAGTATTCTTAGACGTTTACTAAATAGCAACAACAACACAAAAATTAGCACAAATCGTAACAAAAACCAAAGATATCACCCACAATCAAAACTGCACATTAATTGCACAGTTAAGTATGAAAATTCAACAAGCATCAAATGCTGAAATTAAAAATCACATACAGTAATAAAAAACATTCATATACGAAATTAAAACATCACAATAGCACACATAACATGACTAACGACTACATTGTGAAACATCAAATACAATATTTAAAACATTAACCACGGTATCTAAAACATCACATCTGAAAAATAACAACTTACAAATCCTCCTTCCTTCTCGATTGCACCAATAGTGGGCAAGCATTCTTGGACATCTAAGAAACAATAATAACAACACAAAAATTAGCACAAATCGTAACCAAACCCTAAGATATCACACACAATCAAGTACAACAAAACTGAACATCAATTGCACACTTAAAACATTACAAGCATCAAATACTGAAATTAAAATATCACACCAACACAAATAACAGTACTTAAAACCTCAACATCAAACATAAAACTTGAAACATCAACAACAACATTTAAAACATCACATCTGCAAAATAACAAAAATTTACAAATACTCTTGCCTTCTCGATTGTAGAAATAGTGGACAAGTATTCTTAGACGTATAAGAAAAAACAAAAACAACACAAAAATTAGCACAAATCATAACAAAAACCTAAGATATCACACATTATCAAAACTGAACATCAATTGCACACTTAAGCATGAAAACACCACAAGCATCAAACGCTGAAAATAAAACATCAAACCAACACTAAGATTACAGTACTTAAAGCCTAAAACATGAAACATCAAGCTGAAAATGAGAAACATCAATAACTGCATCTAAAACATCACTGCTATAAATTAAGAAAACTTACGAATCATCTTTCCATCTCGATTGCAGTAGCAGTGAGACAAGACTTCCTATACATCTAACAAATAGCAGCAGCAACACACATATTAGCATAAATTCGTAAGAAAAACTCACAAAACACAAAATATAGAGAAATTCCCAAATATTACTCACTATAATCTACACAAACCCTAGAATATCACATGAACCAAAGAAAGTAAAAAAAAGAAGAAAAAATGCTTAAAAAATCATAGCGAAGACATTACTTGCGAAGATTAACACAAAACGAAGGTCGAATTGTGTTATATCGACGGAAATTGAAGCTAAAATCGGCAAAATCATAGGAAAATGAAGCGCATCTTCCCTGAGTTCATCACAAATCACTGTGCGTAAGAAATATGGAAGAAAAAGGAGCGGTCAAATTGTAGGAAGATGGAAGAAAAATGGAGAGGAGAGAGAAGAAGAAGGATTCGCACTGGAGAAGAAAAGACGAAGAGAGAGAAAGTGTCAGAAATATTTTAGGGAAGAAGAGGAAAGATTGATATTTATACCTGGACTAAAATGTAAATTAATGAAATTTCAAATTCAGCCCCTGAACTTTATAACTTCAATTAGAAACCCTATGTTGAATTCTTTGCAATATAATCCCTAGTCTCATTGTAAGAACGTCTTATACAAGACTTTTTCTAGTCCCTCCCCACTAACCCATTATATATCCGCTAATTTAATAAAAAATAAATTATTATCCATCCACATTTTACATTTCTTACCTATTATATTTCTATGTAAATACATTTATTAATTTTAATATAAAATAACTATATAAAAAAGTGGATTCTAGATATTTTTGGAGATGCAATTGGTATGAGTACAATGTGTATGGGTAGGGAAATCAAAGTGGTTGATGGAGTGGGTATGGATTTTGCATAATACTGGGATGGGGTGGATCTTAAAGTTGTATCCACCATGGGTAATGGCGTTGGTATGGGTGTGCAAATTTTAGGCGGCAGTTTGTATGGATGTAATCCATACTCACCGCACCTCACTGCCATCCCTAAGAAAAATTCTAAAAAATGTGAACTTTAAGAGATTGGATAGGTCAAGGATTTGATTGTAGTATGTGGTACATTATGTAACCGATCTAAATTTAGGGTTTCATATACATATCAAAATTTTCCTTTTCCTTTTTTTTCATTATCAAACTTAATTCCCTTCATCTATAACCTCTTTCCCTCTCGTAACTTCCACCTCCTCTAACCTATGCCGATGTAGCTTCCTCTTTAACCTATATTGTCACTGGAAAAACCATATTCTCCCCTCTCTAGGGATTCACCTATTCTCGTAACTGATCCTCACTCCACGTGATTTCTAATAAACTAATCCTTTTCACGAAAGATCTACTAACCCGCTAAGCGCTTTGGAATTGAAAAGAAGATATTTATATTTTCCTCCCGTTCTTACTACTAAAATACCAAGGGGTAGGTAGCGGCAAGTCCGGGGTCGTCTACAGAGATGGTAGAACTTCAAAGGTTAACTACGCAAAGGCACAATCAGGTTGTCAATCAAAACACATGTCAGGAATAGCATATATCGCAAAAATTTTGGGATGGGGGTCTTTAATAATCAACTACAGTCATGTAAGAGCAAAAGAGTAAACTATATATATAAAACTAGCACTTGGGATATTTGCGTTACATGACCGGTAGTATATTTGATCCTACATTCAATCAAGTAGAAGACGTATAAACTTATCATAATACTTATGTCACATTGTAAGATCGATAGTCAACACTTTCCCTTGTCTGTCACACAAGGGTGCTCTTGTTTCTTCTATCGACAATGCCTACGTAATTAGGGAAGTGCAACAACGGCTTCTCCGTTGTGCAGATCTATTCTTCCCCGTAAAATTACATTTGTGGAATTCCACTATGAATGCTTCTCCCTAGGCCTATAAGGTCAAAGGGATTGTCACCTTATTGTGACTCTGGGGTTGCAACGACATAGGTCAAATTACACCAATCCTAGTTACTACTAATTATCTTTAATTCGTAATCTATCAGGCTCATGTCAGCTCAAACTAGCGTACAATCATCGGAACGGTGACTCGCTACCCACATGTATACACTCACACAATCACAGACTCCGCTCCCCTTATTAACCTAGAGTCCCTCCCGAGGGGGTACCAATAATGCACCATACATGAAAGCAAACTAGTATGCCAACATAGAAGTATCAATCAAGATTATTTTAAAAGAATATAAGGTAGAAGTAAATATAATATTCATAAGCATTAAAGGATAGGGGGATTTGAGAATCTCATAAAATAACTACCAAGTCATGAATACAAATATAAATCCTCAACCTAAATCAAACCAGTAGAGAGCTTTCTATTAAAAGTAGCAATGGAAGGCGGTTCTTCAAAAACCATGTTAATTGGACATTTCCGAACTCGGAAAAGTCAATTTGGATCCCTTGATTAAAATTAAAGGCAGTTTTGGCATGATTTAAGGCAGTTTTTAAATAACCTCCTTAAATTAGGGTTAATTAAAGGAAAATCAAGGTATAGCCGCCTTAAATTAACCCTAATTAAATGTGGTAATGACAAACCGCCTATAAAAATAACCCTTTCCGAACTCGGAATGTAGGAATGAATGGATTTCCAATTTTGGAAAGTATGTGATTTCCGAATTCGTAAATTCTTCATGTCTAAATTCGAAAAATGTTTTATCGTCTCTTAATTATTATGTAAAAACATTTACATGTTCAGAAATGGCCTTGTATAAAAAAAGGCATTTTGCTTAAAGTGCCACAAACCCTAAAACTTTGAAGAGGAAGCTCATTTATCCAATTGTTGAAGAAAAGGTTTTGTGCTTGTTTATTCATCATTTGGCATTAAAGAAGATTAGGTTTATTCAAATTATCTAGTTTACGGGTTTCTTGAAAAAATATAACGTGTATTTAATGCTTCACACACACACACACACATATATATATATATATATCTATATTTACGATTATGGTTTGGGATTAGTTAGGTGTATGATTATTGTGTAATTGATCCTCATGTGTTGCATTTTAATTAACTTTTAGGATAATGGATCAAGATGAACTAATTGGTAATGATCTTAGGAAATCTTCGGAGTACATGCCATTGGTTGAATCATTTGTTTTGTTTGCGTTTGAAAATTCTTCTTAAAATGGTTCTTCGTTGGGTATGACATGCGGAAGTTGCGGAAGTTGTGGAAGTCTCTCATTCGAATGAATTAGAGGACACGTTGGTGGGTGATGAATTAGATGGAAATGTGGTGTTTTAGGAAATGGTGGAAGATATTACAAAGGTGTTCAAAGGTAAACCAGAGTCGTTACAAGCTTTGATTGATGACAAAGGGACGTCTTTGTACAATGCTTCAAAAAATTTGGTTTTGAGTGCAAATCTGTGGATAATTAACCTGAAGGCAAAATTTGGATGGACTGATAAGTCAATGTCCGTGGCTAGGGATTTTCTTCCCAAGGGTAATTTAATCTCGATAGGTTATATGTTGTAAAAAATACTATGCCCGATGATATTGGAATTGCAAAAAAACCACGCATGCCCAAATGATTGTATGTTTTATAGGTGGTAGTAGTAAAAGAACAAGAAACTTGTCTGGTATGCGGTGAGTCTCGGTACAACTTGAAGAGAGGAGCGATTATGGTGGGTGCAGTTGTTCCATTTAAATCAAATAAAAAGACACATGAAAAAGTGTTATGATACCTCCCGATCATTCCCCGTTTGAAGAAGCTGTATAAGTGTTGGAAAGAAGCAAAATTGTTGCATTGACATGCTGATAGGGTCTTACCGGTGGATGATGTGATAAGATACACTTCAGACGGCGAGCAATACCCTGAGTTTTGCAAAAAGTGTCGGCATTTGAGGTTAGGATTGTGTACAGACGGTATGAATACTTTTGGTAATATGAGTAAACACATATAGCTCTTGGCCTGTTATGTTGGTCATATGCAACCTTCCTTCTTGATGGACCATGAAACGTAAGTATATGTTGCTATCTTTGATGAAATCAGGTCCGAAGCAACCGGGTAATGATATTGATGTGTATCTTGCTCCTCTAGTGGAGGATTTATTGACTTTGTTTAATGATGGTTTTCGAATGTATGATTGGTTGGTTGAAGATTTTTTCACTCTTAAAATGTTTTTATTTTGCACAATTAATGATTTTCCTACATATGGGAATTTTTCTGAGTATTCTGTGAAAGGCCACTTCGCTTGTCCAGCCTGTGAGAAAGACACCATTTTTTGTCAATTAAAACATGGTTGTAAGAATCTTTCGGGGCATAGGCAGTTTCTTCCCGAGGGCCACCCTTGGCCATTGGCCAAAAAATGGTTCAATGGGAAAGTGGAGGCACAAGTCGCACCAGTGCCACGGTCGGGTACACAGATGTATGAAAATGTTAAGAATTTTCCCAATGACTTTGGCAAGAAGAAACGAAAAGCTTCCGTTGAAAGAAGGTGAAGAAATGCTCATTTTTTTAATCTACCTCATTGAGAGCATTTGGAAGTTAGACATTATCATGACGTTATGCACATTGAGAAGAATGGTTGTGCTTATTTGGTTGGAATGTTATTAAATACCCCTAGAGATACAAAAGACGGATTGAAGGCTAGGCTAGATTTAGTCGAGCTGGATATTCCGAAGAATCTATGCCCAGTGACTACCAGTGGTAATTATTATTTGACCCTGCTTACTATTCAATGTTTCAGTCAGAGAAGAATTATTTTTATGAGACCCTCAGTAATATCAAAGTGCCCGGTGCATACTCGTCCAACATTAGTAGTTGTGGGTTAATCGAGGAGTTGAGGTTGGGTGGATTGAAGTCACACAATTGTCACAACCTAATGCAGAAATTGAATGTCATTTCCATTCGATATACATTGCCTTCTCATGTAGGATTGTGCATTAAAAATCTCAGTTTGCTTTTCAAATCCATTTCTAGCAAAAGTATTAGTTTATCAAAGTTGGATAGGTTGCAAGTATGATTGTTAAAGTTCTGTTCCATATGGAAATGTATTTCCATCCCTCATTTTTTGACATTATGTTCCACTTTATTGTCCATCTGTGCGGGACATAAAGTTATGTGGTCCGGTTTTTCTCAAATGGATGTACCCATTCAAGAGATACATGAAAATCTTCAAGAACTTTGTGAAAAGGTGGTATATGCCAAATGCGAGTATTGTCCAACGATACATGACATAAGAGAACATTGAGTTTTGCACTGATTATATGAAGGAAGTTGAATCTGTAGGTGTTTCAATCAGTAGACATGAAGGGAGGCCGGAAGGTGTTTAGGTAAGAAAGGGGAAACTATTTAACTCGAGTGTGGAAGATTTATCAGCTGCCCATCTTTATGTTCTGCACAACTACAATGATGTAGTTCCATACATCGAGATTCATATGGATGATATACGAGTGGCTCCCTAATTTCATTGAGGCTTAGGTCCTCCTATTGCAGACCAAGAAATTTTCCTTATAGTGATGGGAATATGTTGATGTCAGTGAACATCCAACCAAGGTTAAATGGTTGGCTCTTTGACCATTTGGGACTTTCATACGTCGTCTATGGCATCAATAGGTTTACGTTTGCCACAAAATCAATGGATGATAAAGGTGTCACTAAAAATAGTGGAATCTCTCTTGTCTCCGAAGCATTGCACGTTGGAATTGGGGGTGATGAGAATCCTATGTACGCTCTAAAGTGCTACTTTGGCATGATTTCTGAAATTTGGGAGCTTGAATATATCAATATGCGTGTCCCGGTGTTTAAATATCAATGGGCAGATGTTAACAATGGGCAGTGCATCGAGAATTTGGGCTTCACCCTTGTTGATCGAAGTCGGGTCGGATGGAAGAACGATCCTTTCATATTGGTGTCTCAAGTGCACCAGGTTTTCTATGTTAGGGATCTTGTAAATCCTCGGTGGGAGATTGTTGTCGAAGAGAAGCGTGCTTTCATTGAAGAAAATGAGTTAGAGGAAGTAATTGGTTTTGGAAGCCATAGAGTGCATTGTAGATATGAAGAAGTTGTGTTAATAAAAAGGATAATCGTAGTCTTCACAGTTTCCTAGACCGTATTCACCATGAAGGAATGTGGATTGAAGGTAAGGGTAAGATCACACGTTGGAAGTGGAAGTCAAAGAAGGCGTTGATCAAGAAAAGGAAGAATAAGTAGCAAGTTGTCAGATATCAAGTGTAGTTTATGACCATTTTACATTGATGTACCCTGGATATTTCACATGCTTCTAGTTATGACATTATTGGTGAACAAATTCTTTTAAAATATAGTAACATAGAAAAGAAATTTAGTACTAGACTTGATTCAAATTTCATTACAATTCAAAACTAGAAATCATTTGATAAAGTCTTATATTTGTAACATTAAAATTCTTAAATAATCTCAAAGGAGAATATCATAAAATAGTCTTGAAATTTCATTCCTCGACATCTTCAAAGTCGAAAGTCAAAGTTGATCGGTCGAGTCACTGTTGGGAACTTGATGCGAGGTGGAACTCATAAGTTTGGTAAGATTTTTCCATGAACCTTATCTTCTCCTTCATGGCACAAAATTCCTTGCGCATCCATTTGTATCAATTCTTGAAACCTTTCAAGTATGACTATTCTTTACCTACAAAGTATATCGAACAAGATATGAATTATTTTAATAAGGAACAAAAAGAAACAATAATATCAATACATTCACACTTGTGACTAACCTTCCTCACTTTATGGCCTCTTGATTTCCTTGGGAGCTTTCATAGGCTTATAATACCTCTTACGGTCGCGCAACACCGTACTTTTGTTCTCGAAGTAAGTCTTGTCAAAGTACTTTTCCCCTTTTTCCTCCCCTTCTAAAACCAACCCCTCATCGCTTTTCAAAATGCTAGTGACTAAACTCCCATACGGTAGGAGAGTAAACACCTTCTTCGACACTGCAAAATGAAACATATGCATAAAAAATCACCACCCTGGGGTTAATTTTTCTACTCCTTATGATTAAATAGAACATATGGGTAGTGTAATTAGGCCCGGTCAAGTGTTCCCCTGAGGGGACAAAAATCTTATTAATGATTTCATATGCAATATGTTGGTCTATAGGTAAAAAGGTTAGATCGAAACTTTTGGGTTTTCCAAAAGGCAACTTCTCTCGATGGTAGCAATCATTCAACAATCCATCAAGATCTTTCAGAAAAAACAAATTTTGGGTATATGTATGGGCAGTCTAATATCTTATTAATAATCCATTGGAAAATCATTAGAATAAAATTCGAGATGGATTATTAATAACCTATTCCTCACCTCCCGTAAATTAGCATAAAATTGGCAAGTCAAATCAAAAAACATTTTTTCATTGCATGGGAAAGAATTCTCAACATGTAGTTCATTGAATGATTTTAGGGGATCAGCCAACCCTAGAGCTAAATTCTCATTGAAGTCAACAAGATATGTATCCAATAACTTTCCCTTCTCATGTAATGCATCATAATGATTTTTTGCAAATTAAGAAAAAAACCTTGTCTCATCAAAGTCAAGATTGTGGCTGGTTGAATGAGACCTAGAGTTTCCACAGCTTGAACCTCCCCTAGCCATGCCAAGTTCTTGGTGGGTTTGGTAAAATATGATGAAGTGAGTTTTTTGTGAGTTCGTAAGTTGCTAGGGTTTAGAGAATTGAGGTCAATTGAAGGAATTGTATTTGATCCCCTGGTTTTTTTTATATTCATAAAAAATTTTGAGTTCAAAATGTCCGATTCATCTCATTACACTATAGTCAAGAACAGTTTTCGAGTCCGGAAATGTATTTTTTAGAAAAAAATGGCACTTTCAATTTCCCAGAATAGGGTTGAAAATCATACACGACCTCCAAAAATTTATTTACGAGTTTGGAAACTATATAGCACTTGTTGGTAAAAATCCTATGAAATATTTCCGAGCTCAGAAATACATCTCGCCTATAAATGCAAAGGAAAGATAGTTTTTCGAGCTCGAGAATGGATATGTTCTTCAGGTAAATTTCAAACTTGAAAAACATTTACCCTTATAGGCTCACCGTTTGTAGAGCTAAATATATCCATCAAACACGTAACAAAATAAAAAATGACAGTTCAACATCCATAGCTTAGTCAAGAAAAAACCAAAACATTATCAAATAAACATCCAATGCCTAGTTAAACATGTAAGATTCAAGACTTTCAACATACAAAATGTGAAACTACAAAGAAAATATTACCAAAACATTGTCAATTTAACATGCAAAGCTTAGTCAAACATATCCACCAACAAGGCATCTATATATTTTCCAAATTCTTCTACTCTAGAATTCTATCAGTGATAGAGTCCATCCCTCTCATCTTGGCCTTCAATGTTTTCTTCAATACCTTGACCAACATTCCTGAGAAGACTAGCTCAAAGTTAGGAGGCTCTTCATCTTCGCTCAAATCCAAATGGAGCCCTTGGGCTTCCATGAATTTGACATGTTGTGAATGAGCGTGGGTCAACAAATTGTCCGTATCAGTTATGTCTACACATATACAGTCGAAGTACTTGCTCTACCGAGCCTTCCAATCGCTGCCTGTATCTATTAATCAATATCGATTAATAAAATTTTAAATTGTACTTAATTTAAGTCAATAAATTAAACTATTTATCACTTATAGGAGCTCGATTACTCATCCATTTTTTTCTTCCACTTCACGAGCCCTCTTAGCAATCTTAAATTTTGACCTGGTATTATATAGAAGCACCACTTGCCACTAAAGTCTTAATGAAGCTGTTTGTGTTGGAACTAATTGTTTTCATAGTATTTCATCGAAAGAGGTTTATCCTTAGGTATTACTCCGGCCTTTTTTTGCATGGAGGTTATCAAACCACCATAGGGAAAATTTTTATTCTTCGTATGCGAAGGCTTCAACATGAACGAGATAATGGTAAAGCCAGGGTTTATCTTTCTACCCTCCATGATGTAGTAAAACATCATGAGGTTAGCAATAGTCGGCTCACAAGTATGGCCAACTGTGGGGAAAACATTAAGGCATATCCATTTATAGATGCGACAATTCTCTATGGTCAGGACACTAATGTCAAAACTCTCCTCTTTCCCTGCATTGGATCCTTCTCTCTTAAAATATTTCCTAGCCATGGCTATGGGACAAAGAGTAATAGCGTCACTCACAACCGGCTAAACGTGTGTGTGATAAATATCGAGGGGACCATTGGGGTCATTGGGCCTTAATTTCTTGGGAGAGGTGTAGTGGCAATCTGGGGTTGCGTTAATTGTATACGTAGTAATAGAAATATCTTTCCCATTGACCTTATTTACATCTCTATTGTTGTTACCGTGCCCCAAATTTGATAAAATTGTATCATTTCACCAATATGAATGGGCTCATCCATCCACATTAGTTTCTCTAAAAGTTGGGTTTTGAAATGTGCAAGCAAATTCTCTAGTCCTAAACTTTTGAAATCCAATATGAAGATTCTAGTTTATTCTAAATATAACTTATCCACAATCACATTTAAGCGTGTATACAAAGTTGTTATCAAAGAAGTCATCTGAAAATAAAATACAGCCAAACCGTATCAGTTTCTTTTACATTTAACCACATTCATCCTTACTAACTGATGTATGCAACCCAAGTAGTCAAATGAGAGTCAGTTTCCATTCCCTTGCATATCAATTTCATATTGAATTTGTTAATATAAATAATAATCATTAATAAAACAAGATGTTTGCAATGTAATAAAAAGAGTACCAATTAACTTCTGGCACAAGACTTAGCCGAACAATATCAATACTTACACGTGGAAAGAAAGATTTTCACCTCCACTGTGAAAACTTTGCTCGAAGCCGAGTTCTCTTTTTCCCATCCATTTTTCTTCGATTTTTTCTAATGTTGAAATAAAAGACACAAACTCATCTTCGTCGATATCAATCAGGTGATCATCAGCAACTTCTATCGCGATAGCTGTACAAATACGATCTCGGGGCTCCTACGCCGAAGAGTTCGAAGGGAAAGAAGTGCGAGGATGACGATGAGCCGGGACTCTCTGACTATAATGTGGCCGGGCAAATCATACGGCTAGTGACAATGTGGCCGGGCCGGAGGGAGGTTGCTGGAGAAAGGGAGGTGGACGGTAGCTCTTGTGGTAGTTGCAGGAGGGAGGTGCCACAGAGAGAGGTAGGCGGAACCGAGGGTTTCAACGACTATGTTTGGATGGCAGAGATATAGGAGGAAATTAGTAGGATCCAAATTCTTATAACCCGAGTTCAGATCCGCAAATTTTGGAATTAATGAGGCAAAATTTTGCCATCTCAGTCATTAATTGCTTTATATTAATGGTCAGGATCTGTTCTCATATAAGTGAGTGTTCTCACTAAAAAAGGTGTTCTCACATGAATACCCAATACAATATATTTATCTTTTAATTTGAGAAGATGTCATATTGTCTAGAGCAAGTAAAACTAGACCTTCAATCGACAGTAAAAACATTTCTTACATGTTATATTGTTTGATTCATGGACAAAATTGTTTAGAGTTTGAAATATACACACACTATATTTTAAATAAGGATGCAATGAAAGTAGTGTGATGGTCATATTTCGGATTCTCTTATATATAAATTAGTAATTTGTTTTAAAATAATAATAATATATATCTATTTATTTATTATCTGTTCAAAAAGGCCATCAATATAAACTACTTCATCCCATTTTAAGATTCACATTTTTACTTTTGACAGTTGACTTGAAAAATGACCAATCCTTAATATCTTTCATTCGTGATAGTTAAAACTTGTAAGAAGTTGATATTTCAAAAATATATGTTATAACGAATCTAACAAGGTATCACACAATAGTATTTATACTTGTATATTAATTCATTTTTATGGTCAAAATTAAGAAATTTTAACTAAATGAATAGTTAAATTGCAACTTGAAATGAGGCAGAGGGAGTATAACATATTAACTTATTAAATAAACTTTGTTTTACTTAAACTCATATTTTCCTTGGTGCACCATATAAATTAATAGAAGATTAGACATTTAATTTCGTATAATTTTTGTAAAAAAGAAAATTCATATTTGTCATCTATTTCTTCCATGTTATAGAATGATTTCACTTCGTCTTGTATAGACAAATAACACCAACTTAAAACTTCTTAATACTTCGATTATACGTATCAATATTTCAAAACCTAAATACTTATATTGTAGACCAATATTTTTAATTCTATAACATCCTTGGCCATTGTAGGTTATCAGCTTGATGATACATGGGCCTCGACTCTTCGAGACCTGCGAGATTCGAGTCTGGGATAACATCTAAGGTCCAACCCGGGGCCCATAAAGGGACGCGTGATCCAATCCTAATTAAGGGCATTGTTGATTCCTACAAGGAAGCTATCTCATGTGTACCAATTATACGCGAGCTACTACGCATATCAAATAAGGAAAAGGGGTTCAAAC
>JAULKJ010013866.1:0-17761 GCA_032355405.1 Rubia balearica
TTCTAAAACAACCAATGTCAAATACAGTTTCTTCACACTTAAACTCTACTTCTTCCCATCCTTGTTCCCCTTCCCAATTGCCTTTCTTTTGTCTTCTGCTGGTGCGTTTGAAGATGATGCATTTCCAATACTATCAATACCAAGATCGAATGATGGCATACGATTCATAGGACCAGAAAAAGGAGCAGCAAAGGGAGTACGATTCTTAAAAGCATTCCTCACAATCTCATCAACAACATCGAACAACTCAAGATTGTTAAAAAAACTCATTTGATTCCAAAAAAAGAGTAGGCTGGAGATCATCAGCAGGAACAGAATCCTCAATACCTTGATCCAGCTCAGAAACTAAAGCCCTAGTAACAATCTCAATATTCCTCTTGAACCTACAGATAGCTTGATCAGCAGCCTAGGGAAAAATAAAAAAAAATTAGAAAAGATAACACATGAAACTTTAAACTGAAAACATTTCATAGAGAATATAAAACACCAACTACTGATACTAAAACATCAAATTTAACAGCACATAAAACATAAAGTAAAACATCACATACAAATTCTAAAACATCAAATACTGATTTTAAAACATCAAACTTGTAACACCTAAACCATAAGATTAAAACATCTCATACAAAATCTGAAACATCATGTACTTCTTTTAAAAAATAAAAAATGAATAAATATCAATACTTACAAATCCTCCATAATTCATAATTGCAGCATCAGAAGGCAAGTCTTCTGGAACCACAATGGTTAAAACTTGCGAGCTTGGACCAGCAACATCAACTTTTTTACGACTTCCTTTCTTGGATGTCCCAGCAACACCAAATGCCAGATACTTCCCAATCAAAGTCAAGGAAATTCATCCTTGGACATAGGGCATGAATCATAACCTGCCTCTACAATCTGCCTACACCGTTTGAGCAACAGAGAAGTGTCCCAGTGATGAATGAGAGGAACTGTGGTGGGGCGGTTTTCCTTGAAAAGGAAACCTATACAGGTAGCATATCAAAAGGACAACTACACAAACATTCACTGCTGTGTAGTTACTAGTCTTATACTTAGACACGGCTTCACATAGCTTCCTAAGAACATACCCACACCAATAATAACCACTAATCTTCCCTACATCCTCCACAACATGAAGAAGCTTATAATCTACAAAACATCTGGCAGTAGGACTCAAAAAAGTGCAAACAACATACATGACAAACAATTTCTTAAATTCGTCACCACCTTCAACTAAAGTCATCATCTTATCGTACAACCCATCACAAGGACAACCCCTTCTCCCATCATACTTAATTTGAGTATTTCATCATCATCCTATAACTTTGGAGGTTCATTATAACTAGGTCCATCTTGAACCTCCACAAGCACCGAACATGCACGGATTATTCACCACTTGAATGACTATGTTTTTCAGCAGTTGAGTTGCTACGCTTGTCACACTCTAAACCTAAGATGGAAGGTAGGGAAGTTTTCTATGCAGTATTGTCCTCCTCATCACCTCCATTAGAAACTCTAATCAATTTCGTCAAACAACACCCAATTCTTCCGGAAGTCGTTGTATCAATGTTGTGATTCTATTTCAATTTTTTCCTAGATCTCGTGCCAAAAAAATGACTACTCGACAGGCCTCCCACCCATAGTAGATTTTCTGGAAAAGCTATGAACCATAGGTTGGGTGGGAAATTCAGGAATCCACATTGTTTATTGTATATTACCCATTGAATTTACTACAGAAGAAGGCATTACTGTTGATACAGAACAACACGTGTTCTTTATTAGGGAATTGGTGCCTCTTGGAGATCCTACACCACACTGTGATGGGTCAACCTCATTTAGGTTCAAGCTAAAGAGATTTTTCTACTTGGAGTTATTATCTTTATGGGTGGGATTGGAATGTGGATCACCAATCATCGAGTTCTTAACATTTGTTCCAATATGACCTTTATGTTTTGACATTATCCAATGGCTTTGGAATATCATGGGTGTCATCTTCATAACAACTTCCCAATGTTAACTTCAATGGAGTCCTCTTCTTTATTGGAAACGAAATGCGAGCTACATGTATTCAATCGAAAGGAATGGACGTACAGGTGAGGTGCATGCAAGTTGGTGCAGTTATATCTTGAATATACACACACAGACACACATTTCACTTCACTTCCATGATTATATTAGAGGAGTTTTAGTATGCAAAGGTTGGATTGGTTATGAGGGGTCTTCTATTTATTGATTTTTAAATGTGTTTTCCTTTTTGCTTTTTGATTAGTGACTAAATATTGATGTTATTTTTTGAAAATTATGTTCATTGGAATACATTATATAATTTGACTCTATATGGGCAGGTTTTCTCAACTATCCTGAATTAGCATAATATCTAGTTTTACATTCTGAAATTATATTGAAAATCTAATTGTAGGAGAAACATGAATAAGAAAAATAGGAATATTAATTTTAGATGTTGTAATATGCAAAATATTATTTCCAAACTTACAAAAATAAAAAAATCCTTTTTTGAAAAAAAAAAAATGTATGATCTTACAATCTCTATAACTCAGTGATGAGCCTATCTCATCAAGTCTACCTTGCACGTCTAGTTCGTCGGTGCAGTCTATCCAGTTTGCAAGTTAAAGACAACATATTTAGTGTAACTCAACAATATTTTTTTTCAAAGTAATCATTCAAAATTGCTTGGAAAAATGCCCAACAACGATTTCAATTAGTGGTATTGATATTCAATTCAATTAGCCTCTAGCAATATATAATTTGTTGCAAGAATAATTAAATTACACGTGAACCAGACCGATCATGTGCACTATTTCTTATCATAGGACCAATGAAACTGTTACATCGCTCTCGAGGATATTAGTTTGCTTCTCGCAAAATTCATGACCACTTGCTAGAAAGGAAGCGCACCACGCATTAATAACACTTTTCTAATCAGGGATCTTAAAAAAATTTGTAACACCACTAGATCCAAAGCACAATCTATGAAGTTCAAACTGTAAACACCTTGAAAAACACATATCTACCCATCCAAATAAATGGAACTCCAAGTTTAAAAAAATATACTAATACACAATCTATACAACCGGATCGAGAAAATTACATCGACGTTAAGAACTAAATTGAGTGATCATCATGGAAATAATAATCCAATAAATCGGGAACAATTACAATACCAATGTATGGATATAAACCAACACTTATTCAAATAAATAAATAAATAATATCAGTTAAAAAATTTACCGTTTTCCTATCTCCCTGTGATGAGAAGATGGAGGAAAAAATATTAAAGAAGAAGGTATGTTTTTTCTCTAGAGGGCGAAGGCGGCATAAGGGTTTAATAAATAATTAATGAGCCTAACTCAACAATACTAGTTTTTATATATGTGAAATAAGTGTTGGTAGAAAGTTGAAAATTTAATGGGGCAAGTTAATGAAAGTGACTTGATGTGACAATGTTAAAAAGTAAGCTAGTATGTATAGTGGAAAAAGATTAGAAGAATTTCCAAAACTGAAGGAAGAAAGAATTCAATAGTCACAGAAGATGACATCCTATAATAAAGTTGAAATAAATTGGCACTTGCACTAACTTTGCACATGATTCGCCCAAATTAGTCACACTTTTATAGTACCACTATTTTTTTAAGCTCTTGTACACCAAAGTTATTATTTACATTCACGAATGAAATGGATATTAATTAAGAAAATTTGTTTACCAAATTTGTTTAAGAGTTTGAATTGAAACCAAGTGTTCTTTGTTACTCTTAGTAATTTTCTATTCTATATTTTTTATGGTGTGTTTAGGTGATAAGGAGGACTACATAGCGAGGAGAGCTTGCTACCTATCATCTTAAATTTAAAGTTTGATTAGAATAGCAACTCAATTGCCAACAAGCTTAGTTATTGAAGTGGTGAGGAATCCTGCATGTTTGGTGCATGTGGATGTTCAAGATGGATTTGGTGATATTGAACCTCCAAAAGCTAAAGGATGATGATAAAATATCATAATGACCTAACAAGAGAAGGGGTTATCCTCGTAAAGTAGAGAATTTTTTTTTTGTAGTATCACCCTCAAGTGGTTTGACTAAAGCTGCTGGAGTAGATTAGTTTCTTGAGAAAGTTATATCATTTTATGACACTCTATCAAATAAAATTTTAATTTTCCATTATTATGAAAGTTCCTTAATGTGACAATAAGTTATTTTGTTTAGTGAAATATTATTGTAAGGATGGACAAAACTGGGTGAAGGAAAACTTGCAATAATTAGTGAAGTTGTGTGCCTAAAATAAAGTTTTAATAAACCGGTATGTGCACTAACTATGCACATAATTGGTCCAAATTAATTGAAATTTTAATATCTACTTTATGAGGATAACCCCTTCTCCCATTAAGCTTAATTGAGTATTTCATCATCATCCTATAGTTTTGGAGGTTCACTATCACTAGGTCCATATTGAACCTCCACCTGCACGGATTATTCACCACTTGAATGACTAAGTTATTCAGTAGTTGAGTTCCTGCTCTTTAACACTCTAAACCTAAGATGAAAGGTAGGGATGTTTTCTTCGCAGTGTTGTCCACCTCATCGCCTTCTTTAGAAACTCCAACCAATTTTTCCAAAATGCCACCAATTATACTTGAAGTCATTGTATCATTGGTGTGATTCTCTTTTCAATTTATCCTAGATCTCGTGCCAAAAAATGAATACTCGACAGACCTCCCACACATAGTAGATTTACCAGACAAGCTTGCACCATAGTTAGGCTGGCAAATTCACGAATCTGCATTGTGTATTATATATTACCCATTGAATTTACTAAAGAAAAAGGCATTAATGTTGATACGGAACCACACGTGTTTTTTCTCAGGGAAGTGGTGCCTCTTAGAGATCCAACATCACACTGAGATGGGTAAACCTCATTTCGGTTCAAGCTAAAGATAGTTTTCTTCTTGGAGTTATTCTCTTCGTAGGCAGGATTAGAATGTGAATCACTAATCATCGAGTTCTTACCATTATTTCCAACATGAAACTTTTGTTTTACATTATCTAATGGCTTCTGATTGTCAAGAGTGTTATCTTTATAAGAACTTCCCAATGTCCACTTCAAGAGAGGCCTATTTATTATTGGAAAAGCACTGCGGTCATCATGTATGCAATCGAAAGGAAGGGATGTGCAGCTGAGGTGCGTGCAGGTTGGTGCAGTTATATCTTGAATATACACACACTTACACACAAGCACTTCCCTTCACTTACATGATTGTTTCAGAGAAGTTTTAGTATGGAAAGGTTAGATTGTTTCTGAGAGATCTTCTATTTTGTTGATTTTGAAATGTGTTTTCCTTTTCGCTTTTTGATTAGTGACTAAATATTGATGATAGTTTTTGGAAATTTTATCCATTGGAATACATTATATAATTTGACTCTACAGAGCCAGATTTTCTCAACTGTCCTGAATTAGCATAATATCTAGTTTTTATTAAGAAATTATATTGAAAATCTAATTGTAGGAGAAACATGAATAAGAAAATTAGGAACATTGATTTTAGATGTTGTAGTATGCAAACTATTATTTCCCAAACATCTTTTTTAGAAAGAAAACAAAACATGTATGAACTTACATTCCTATAACTCGGCGATGAGTACATTTCATGAAGCCTACCTTACATGTCTAGTTCGTTGATGCAGTCTATCCAGTTTACAAATTAAAGACAACATATTCAGCATAACTTAATAATACTTTTTTTCAAAGTAATATTTTAAAGTTGCTTGGAAAAAGGTCCAACACCGATTACAATAAGTGGAACTTAAATTCAATTCAATTAGCCTCTAACAATAAATAATATATTTCGAGAATATTTAAATTACACATGAACCAGACTGATCATATGTACAATAACATACCATAGAATCAACAAAGCAGTTATATCGCCCTCGAGGATATTAGCATGCTTCCCGCAAAAATCGTAACACCACTCGATCTAAAGCACAATATATGTTTTCCAAACTATAAACAACTTGAAAAATACATATCTACCGATCCAAATAAATGGAACTCCTAGTAAAAAAAATACACGAATACACAATCTATAAAACCGGATTGAGAACATTACATCGATGTTAAGAACTAAATTGAGTGATCATCATGGAAATAATAATCCAATACATCAGGTCGAATAACAATACTAATATATGGATATAAACCAAAAATTATTGAAAAATATAAATAAATAATATCATTTGAAAAATTTACTGTTTACCTATCTCCCCATGATGAAAGACGGGGGGGAAAATATTAAAGAAGAATACAGATATTTTCTTTCGAGGGTGAAGACGGTATAAGGGTTTAAGGAATAATTAATGAGCCTAACTCAAAAATACTAGTTTTTATATATGTGAAAAAACTGTTGGTAGGAAGTTGAAAATTTAATGGGCCAAGTTAATGAAAGTGCCTTTATGTGACAACGTTAAAAAGTAAGCTAGTATGTATAGTGGAAAAAGATTAGAAGAATTTCCAAAACTAAAGGAAAAAAGAATTCAATAGTCATAGAAGATGACCTCCTATATTAAAGTTGAAATAAATTGGCATTAGCACTAACTTTGCACGTGATTCGCCCGAATTAGTCACACTTTTATAGTACCACTATTTATTTTAAGTTCTTGTACACCAAAGTTATTATTTAAATTCACGATTGAAATGGATATTTATGAAGAATTTTTTTTTTCCAAATTTGTTTTAGGGTTAGAATTGAAACCAAATGTTCTTTGTTACTATTAGTAATTTTCTTTTCTTTTATTTTGTTTTTAAGTGATGAGGAGGACTACATAGCGAGGAAAACTTTTCTACCTGTCATCTTAGGTTTAAAGTGTGATTAGAATAGAAACTCAATTTCCAAAAAGCTTAGTTATTGAAGTGGTGAGAAATCGTGCATGTTCGGTGCATGTGGATGATGGACTTGGTCATATTGAACCTCCAAAGCTAAAGGATGATGATGAAATATCATAATAAGCTTAACAGGAAAAGGGGTTATCCTCATAAACTAGAGACAAAATTTTTTGTAGTATCACCTTCAAGTTGTTTGACTAATGAAGCTAGAGTAGATAAGTTTCTTGAAAAAGTTATATCATTTGATACCGCTCTATCAAATAAAATTTTAATTTCCCAATATAATGAAATTTCCTTAATGTGACAATAAGTTATTTTGTTTAGTGAAATATTATTGTAAGGATGGCCAAAACTAGAAGAAGCAAAAAGTCCAATAATTAGTGAAATTTTGTGCCTACAGAAAATTTTGAATAAACCGGTATGTGCACTAATTGTGCACATAATTGGTCCAAATTAGTTGCACATGACTAACTCCACATGCACCAAACATGCACTGATTATTCACCACTTGAATGACTAAGTTTTTCAGTAGTTTAGTTGCTACTCTTATCACAATCTAAATGTAAGATGAAAGGTAGGGAAGTTTTCTTTGCAGTGTTGTCTCCTCATCACCTTCATTGGAAATTCCAACCATTTTCGCCAAAATACCACTAATTCTTCCTGAAGTTGTTGTATCATTGTTGTTATTCTCTTTCCAATTTATCCTATATCTCGTGCCAAAACAATAACTACTCGACAGGCTTACCACCCATAGTAGATTGACAGGACAAGATAAGCACTATAGTTAGGCTGGAAAATTCATGAATCTGCATTGTATGTTGTATATTACTTATTGAATTTACCATAGAAAAAGGCATTACTATTGATACAAAACCACACGTGTTATTTCATAGGGATGTGGTGCCTCTTGGATATTCTACATCACAGTGAGATGGGTCAACCTCATTCAGGTTCAATCTAAAGATAGTTTTCTGCTTGGAGTTATTCTCTTTATGGGCAGAATTGGAATTTTGATCACTAATCATCGATTTCTTAATATTAGTCCCAACATGACCCTTGTGTTTTACACTATTTAATGGCTTTAGAATATCATGGGTGTCATCTTTATACCTACCTCCCAATGTCCACTTCAAGGGAGTCCTGTTCTTTATTGGAAATGGACTGCAGGCAACATGCATGCAATTGAAAGGAAGGGACGTACATGTGAGGTGCGTGCAGGTTGGTGCAGTTACATATTGAATACACACACATAATTAATTTCCGTGATTGTTTCAGAGGAGTTTCAGTATGCAAAGGTTGGATTGGTTCTGAGGGTCTTCCATTTCGTTAGTTTTGAAATGTGTTTTTCTTTTCGCTTTTTTATTACTGGCTAAATACTGATGATAGTTTTTGAAAATTATGTTCATTGGAATACATTATATAATTTGACTCTTTAGAGACAGATTTTCTCAACCATCCCAAATACGCATAATATCTAGTTTTTATTCAGAAAATATATTGAAAACCTAATTGTAGGAGAAACATGAATAAGAAAATTAGGAACATTGATTTTAGATGTTGTAGTGTGCAAAATATTCTTTCCAAACATACAAGAAGCAAAACAAAACATCCTTTTTAGAAAGAAAAAAACACAGGCATGATCTTACAATCTCTATAACTCGGTGATGAATCTATCTCATCAAGCCTACCTTACACGTCTAGTTCGTCGGTGCAGTCTATCCAGTTTGAAAATTAAAGACAACATATTCAGCATAACTCAGCAATATATTTGTTTTCAAAGTAATCATTCAAAGGTGCATCGAAAAACGGCAATAACGATTACAATAAGTGAAATTTAAATTCAATTCAATTAGCCTCTAGCAATAAGTAATCTATTGCAAGGATATTTAAATTACACATGAACCAGAATGATCATGTTTAATATTACATAACATAGAACCAATAAAACTGTTATAGCGCTCTCAAGGATATTAGCTTGCTTCTCAAGAAAATTATGACCACTTGGCAGAAAGGAAGCGCATCACACGTCAATAACACTTGGCCAATCAAGGATCTTCATAAATTGTAACAACTCTTAGTTCAAAAAATACACGAATATACAATCTATACATCCGGATCGAGATCATTACATCGATGTGAAGAACAAAATTGAGTGATCATCATGGAAATAATAATCCAATCTATAAGGTCGAATTACAATACTAATGTATGAATATAAACCAACACTTATTAAAAAGCATAAATAAATAATAGCAGTTGAAAAATTTACCGTTTCCCTATCTCCCCATGACGAGAAGATGGGGGAAAAGAATATTAAAGAAGAAGACAGGTTTTTTCTTTTGAGGGTGAAGGCGGCACAATGGTTTAAGAAATAATTAATGAGCCTAATTCAACAATACTAGTTTTTATATATGTGAAACAAGTGTTGGTAGGAACTTTAAAATTTAATGGGCCAAGTTAATTAAAGTGACTTGACTTAATGTGACAACGTTAAAAAGTAAGCTAGTATGTATAGTGGAACAAGATTAGCAGAATTTCCAAAACTAAAAGAAGAAAGAATTCAATAGTCACAGAAGATGACATCCTATAATAAAGTTGAAATAAATTGGCATTTGCGCTAACTTTGCACGTGATTCGCCCAAATTAGTCAAACTTTTATAGTACCACTAAGCTGTTATACACCAAACTTATTATTTACATTCACGACTGAAATGGATATTAATGAAGCAAAATTGTTTTCCAAAAAAAATTTCGGGTTTGAATTGAAACCAAATGTTCTTTGTTGCTCTTAGTAATTTCTATTTTTATTTTGTGTTTATGTGATGAGGAGGACTACATAGCGAGGAAAACTTTCCTACCTGTCATCTTAGGTTTAAAGTGAGATTAGAATAGCAACTCAATTGACAAAAAAGCTTAGTTATCGAAGTGATGAGGAATCACGCATGTGGATGTTTAAGATGGACTTGGTGATATTGAACCTCCAAAGCTGAAGGATGATGATAAAATATCATAATAAGCTAACAAGAGAAGGGGTTATCCTCAAAAACTAGAGACTAAAAGTTTTGTAGTATCACCCTCGGTGGTTTGACTAAAGCAGTTAGAGTAGATGAGCTTCTTGAGAAAGTTAAATCATTTGATACTGCTCTGTCAAATAAAATTTTAATTTTCCAATATAATGAAAGTTCCTTAATGTGACAACAAGATATTTTGTTTAGTGAAATATGATGATAAGGATGGCCAAAACTGGAAGAACGAAAAAGTCCAATAATTAGTGAATTTGTGTGCCTAAAACAAAGTTTGAATAAACTGGTATGTGCACTAACTATGGACATAATTGGTCCAAATTAATTGCAATTTAAATATCTACTTTATGAGGATAACCCCTTCTCCCATAAAGCTTAATTTGAGTATTTCATTATCATCCTAGAGTTTTGGAGGTTCACTATCACTAAGTCCATCTTGAACCTCCATATGCACCGAACATGCTCAGATTATTTCCCACTTGAATGACTAATTTTTTCAGTGGTTGAGTTGCTAATCTTATCACACACTAAACCTAAGGTGAAAGGTAGGGTAGTTTTCTTCGCAGTGCAGTCAACATCATCACCTTCATCAGAAACTCCAACCATTTTCGCCTCACTACCACCAATTCTTCCTGAAGTCGTTGTATCATTGTTGTGATTCTCTCTACAATTTATCCTAGATCTCTTGCCAAAAAATAACTACTCGACAGGCCTCCCACCCATAGTAGATTGATTGGACACGCTATGCACCATAGTTGGTTGGCAAATTCATAAATCTGCATTATATATTGTATATTACCCTTGAGTTTACTATAAAAGAAGGCATCACTATTGATACTATTTATCATAGGTGTTTTTTCTTAGGGAAGTGGTTTGCCTCTTGGAGATCCTACAATATAGTGACATGGGTCAACCTCATTTAGGTTCAAGCTAAAGATACTTTTCTGCTTTGAGTTATTCTCACTACCACAAACACACCCCTCTAACACCAGTTTTTTGGCATTGGTTTTTGAAAATTGGTGGTCCATTAGAACCGGTTTTTTTAATTAACACCGGTTTTTTTTAAAAACCAAAATTAAATTAGAACCAATTTTTTGAAAACTGGTGTTAATATTTTTAAAAATTGGTGTTAATTAAAAAACCGGTGCAAAAAATATGGAATTCAATCTTCCCGTAAAAAAATTAAAAAAATTGCCAAAATTTTTAAATAACCAATGCTAATTTAACACCAATTTTCAAAAAACAGGTGTCAAAAATTTTAAAATCAATCTTCCAGCCAAAAAATTGGCCAAAACTTTCATGCGATGGGCGCAGCCGCTCTAACTAAATATTTTTCAAATTCAATCTTCGTGGCAAAATTTTTTTAAAAATTTAAAAATTTAAATTTTTTTGCCAAAAATTTCAGGCTATGGGCGCAGTTGCGCGAAATTGCTCTAAGCTAATATTATAAAATTTCAATCTTCCCGCCATAATTTTAAAAAAAATTGCCTAAAACTTTTAAATTGTTTTCGAAAAATACTATGAGATTCGCGCAGCTGCACGTAACCACTTTTAGCTAAATTACTTTTTTGTTGACTTTCAAAATCGTTCACTTCTTTGGTTGACTTTAACTATAACTAGGTTGATTTAAATTAATTAACGATCAACCTTTATTGACCTAATATAAATAAGAATATAAATGTTTGAATAAAAAAATCATGTATTTTGGAGCAATGGATATTGGGGAAACACAATTTTGGGCCACAGTGTAATTTTCCAAAATTGTCTACATGTAATCAATGTTGACTTTCGAGGCCCTTCAATTCACCCATACATGCCCAAATCGCAAAGTCGCAATCGTATATTATTCAGTTGAATTTTGGTGTTGCCAATTTCGTGATTCGACAATTCCAAATTCCTTGGAGGGACCTAAGTGCAAAAGGTAAACAATTTACTCGTAACTCCAAATTGAAATCCGCTCGAACGCGTTGATACTCTATACATCCTCGTATTTTTAAACAAAATAAGGGAATATATTAACAATGCGGCGCAAGAATGTATACGTAATCCTTTTCAATTCCTCTTTCTTACTTCAAAGTAATCAACTCTAACTTACTTTAGAACATGTACTAGCGCTTTCCAACATTTTACAAAAAAATATATTTTTTATTTCAGTATTTATGCAAGAATAACAAAAATCATGTGTTTTGGAGAGAAGGATAATGTCGTCACGAAACTTTGGACCATGACGTAATTTTTCATTAGTATGTTGGAGATACTTCCGTTCACCCATTGTTACCCAAATTTTGATTTGCTATCTATACATGTTAATATAAAAATTATTATTAATATTTCAAAATTTTGAATACAACTATTTTGAATATCCATACATACTTTTCTTATAACATAGTATTATAATCTATTCAATAATATTATAAGAAAAGAAGACATCAATATTAAAATAAGTGAAAATATTTAAAATAGTCAAAATACTCTAACCCTTCTCCCTCGCTTTCCCTCCCCCAATCCCGCCAGTTGACACCTCTGTCAATCCCACCACTCACAAGCCAATCCCACTACGTGTTGCTGATTGCAACCCTCCCACACTGCCAATCGACACCTCTGCTCACTCCATCGCTGATCGGACCGGGACCCAATCGGCACCTCTGCTCTCTCCACCAATCGACACCTCTGTCACAACGAAAGCCCTTTATCCACGATCTCAGTTGGGAGACCACCACGGAGAAGCCCTTGAGCACATTTTACACATTTGCATCTCTGACAACAATCTGTCCACCCACATCTGAATAGTCGGCGGCCGAAACGACATACTGTAGTGTCTCTTCACAGAGCCCTTGCTTCAGTTATCGCAAGGTACGTTTTTGTACATTTTATTTCAGTTCTCGCAAGGTACGTTCATAGAGCCCTTCCTTCCTTCGTGCTTTTGGTACATTTTTATACCTCCTAATTAATTTTTTGTTCGCAAGTGCTTGGTTGCGAAATCGTGATGTAGAACCCAGGGTATTGCTTTTCAATGCTTAGAACATTTATGGAGATGCATCAAACTTAGAAAGGAATAAATTGGTACTGAAACCTCGATGTATTTTAATTGCATCTAAGACAAGGTTTAAGCCTCAAAGAATCTACCAGAGTGTAGGTTTAAGATACTAAAGTGAAGGCAGTCCTTACCCAATTTTTATTCCATTTTTAGCACAGTCAATTCCAGAAGGAATAAACAGAATATCATTAAGCCCAGATGAACTTTTGATGCCTCTTTATGAGTTCATATGCCTGTTAATGAGAAACCTCTACATCAGGACATGATCAAAACCTACTTCTTGTGAACTTGACCTAATTTTTTCCTCCATCCATCAATTTTATTTTGCATAGTCAGGTTGCTAACTTGAAACTGTACATTCTAAGATGTCAGGATCTATCTGAGAACCATTTTGTACTTGAAGAAATCTGGTTTAGAAGCCAAATTGTAGTTGGTAATTTTCCAGGCATACATGGCACTCAATGACATTGATGCTGCAGTTGAAAGTTTCAAGAATGCTTCCCATTTGGAATCCAATGATGGTGAACATTGTCTTTCCGATATGAAGTACTGTAAATTATTACCTTTTCTCAATGCAGAGATATTAATAATTTTCCACTATATCTTGCAGCTGGTATCAAAAATGAACTTGCAGCTGCAAGGAAGAAAGTAAGTGTGTAGTTGTTCAACATTGTAGCATCAGTTTGATGCGCTTCTTTAGATTCGCTTGTCAAATTATATGAGTGTGTGTTGTCTTTTGTTTAAGAACTCTAGATGGCTGACATGCTCTTCATTGGGTGTTCATTTTATGCTTTTAAGAACTCTTATAGGATATCTTGGTTTTAATGGCAACTGATTTTGTACATTGGCCGTGAAATACACATTGGTACCACCGGTCCTACCAAAATATTTGGCTCCGTACTCGTGACCTTCTATGTTCACACTGCAGTGGAGGTTTTGTGCAAGAACTTTACTCATTTTGATGGATGCAAGTGTTCACACAGAAGGCACGGGAGATCTAGCGAATTTTTCCAAATCGTTAGCATATAATGGGGTGAGTACATGTCAAGTAACACGTGAAACAGAATTAGCATTTCTGACGATCATAGATGTGTGAATTAGCCTTATGATTTGATGTGTATATGCAACATGATTTAATTGCTAGTTTAAGCTAAAGTTATGCTTAGTCCCATAGATAGTTATGTTTGGGATAGTTATGTTCAGTCCCATAGATTATTAATTTTTTATCGTACATGGAAATATTTTTTAATGTTGCACGATGCGGCCATGTATATACTGTTTTACTGTTTGTAGTGAAGTATTAGAGCGGCTGCTCGTAGCTGCGGTCAGCGCCCAATTCAAGTGTTGTTTTTCCCAAATCAAAGTAACAGAGCAGCTGCGGTCAGCGCCCAATTGCAATTCCAAATAAAAAAAGGTGATAATTTAACCCTGGTTTTCTAAAAATTGGTGCCAAAACTTGCAGGGCCCTCTAGCACTAGTTTTTGGGGTCCAAAAAACTGGTGCCTAAGTAGCCAGTGAAACAATTTCACCAGTTTTTTAAAAACTAGTGCTAGGTTTAGCACCGGTTTTATAAAACCTGTGCTAACCAAAAAATCGGTGCTAAACTTAGCACCAATTTTTCAAAAACCAGTGACATTGTTTCACCGATTATTTAGGCACCGGTTTTTTAGACCCCAAAAACCGGTGCTAGAGGGTCCGAAAAACCGGTGCTAGAAGGCTTGTCCTGTGATAATGACAGTTTGGGCAACATAGATCGTGGTTGGATCAAATAGTGTTAAAGTTGTTGAAGATCCCTGTTTGGCACATTGATATTGATGCGTGATACGCTCCTCTCTGCCAAGTGGTCATGTTTTTCGTGGGAAGGAAGTTAATATCCCCGAGGACGATGTTACATTTTTTTATTGGATCTCTGATCTGTAATAGTACAGGCGATCAGTCTGGTTGTCATGCAATTTAGATATCCTTGCAATATATTAAATATTTCTAGAGGCTAGTTTGGTTGGATGTTAATTTCACTCATTGTAATCGCCGCTGGACGTTTTTTCAGCATTTTAGAATGATTGATTTTTAAAAAAAACACTTAACAAAATTAGGCATCTTCATTTTTTTACTGATTACTCCGTAATACGTACAAATACCCATATTATTGATTTTTTTGTTTTATTTTTGGCTTGGGCTTTTGTTACAGTTAATGATTAAGGGGAAAGAATGGTTTTTCATTCCCCCCAGCTCGACAAACCCTCCCCCTCCCTGCACCGATTCCCATGGGAACTCAGCCACCGTGCATCGCCGTGCTCCATCACCTGCCGGCCACCACCGCCGTACTCTGCTGCCCCCAAATCTAGACAAAAAATGTTAGTAATCTTTTTCGTCTACCTAGTTTTGCCTTTCGTTTTCTCCGAAAAAGCCTTTTGGCTACAGAGCTGAGGTGTGAGGCCGGAGTGAGGTCGAAGTCGGATCTGAGGTAGTTGGTTGTGGTGTGAGGTCGGAGTGGATCTGCGAGGTAAGGCGGTCCGGGCCGCGAGGGCTTTCGTTTCACTGGCTTGAGCGGCGGAGAGAATGCTGATGTGACGATGTGGGGATGGCGTGTCGGCAGGGCTTATGATTGCCGAAGGACAGCGGGATATGGTGGTGAGGGTGGTGGGTCGGCTGAGAAGGACACGGGCGGAGGGCTGATTAGCGACGGTGGATGGCGGCGCCGCCGTTGGGGAGTGGTGGGGGTGACATTAGTGTTTTCTGGTTTTATGGGGTAAAATTTAGGGTTTTTCAATTGATTAGGGTAATTTAATTTGTGGAATTTAATTAGGGTAACTTATGTTGAGCGATTTGTAAAAATTTGGTTCTTGGAAAAAACTGTAGGAAATTGCTTAATAAATATGAATAAATGAACTCTACTGGAAATTTTGGAATGAAAATGATAATAAATGGAATACATAAAAATTAAAAATAAGTAAAATCCAATGAATATTATAATGTTGGTTTGCTGTAATTGAAATTATAATTGAATATTGCATTATATAACCAGTTCAGAAAAAATTAGCAAACATGATATTATGAAAGTAAATATGAAAGATTAGGTAAATTAGTTTGGACAATATTTTACGAATAGGAAAATGTGGAAAATAGATGTGGTGATTTTCCCGTACATTTAGTTTTTATTTAGACGAATATCAGGAGTAAATAAGTTTGGATGTGGAAAATTTTTATAGTGTTGCTAGGATTTTGCGGATATATAATTTAGAAGTAAAGAGAAAGAATTCGAAATAATTTTTTGATTAAATGGAAAACTGAGCATGCGACAGTTATATATAATATTTACAAAGATTTGGGTGAGACGGTATCACCTAATTTTATGGTGAGACGGAGGGTTTAAGTACGATTATTTAAAGATGAGGATGACATGGGGTACTTTATGTAATTTGAAAATTTTGGTTTGTACATTGTCTCACCATAAGTTATGGTGAGACGATGTCATGTGAATCTTTCTCTAAAATATTAGACGAACCTTGAAGCTTGAATAAGGACACAATGTTGAATTTCTATTTTTCCCATACGTTCTGATTATAACGTTTGGGGATTGAAAAAAAAATTCATATATTAAAGATGAGCACTGATTTTAATTTGCCAATTTTGTGATTCGACAACTCCAACTGTTTTGGAGGGATCTAAGTGCAAAAGATAAAAACTTTACTCGTAACTCCAAATTGAAATCCGCTCGAAAGTGATGCTATCCTATACACCCCCATTGTATTTTCAAATTACGTAACTAAATATTTATCAACAATCGAGCATAAGAACATATTGGTAATCATTTTCAATCTCCCTTTCTTACTTATAAGAAATCAACTTTAAATTAATCTATAAGATGTATTAGCGATTTTCAATATTTAGGCAAGAATAACAAAAATAATATATTTTGGAGCAAAGGATAATGGGTAACACAATTTTGAGCCACAGTGTAATTTTTCAAGATTTTGTAGAAGTATTCATTGTTGACTTTCAAGGCCCTTATGTTCACCCATACGTGGCCAAATCGCAAATGCACAATCGTACATTATTGAATTGTATTTTGGTATCACCAATTTCGTGATTCGACAATCCCAACTTTGTTGGAGGGATCTAAGTGTAAAAGGCAAAAACTTTACTCTTAATTCCAAATTGAAATCTGCTCAAATGTGATGATACCCTATACACCCCATTGTATTTTTCAAGTCCGTAATGGAATATATATCAACAATTAGGCACAAGAACATATCCATCGTCCTCTTCGATTCCCCTTTCTTACTTCTAAGTAATCAACTTAAATTTACTCTAGAACACGTAATAGTGCTTTCCAACATTTCACCCAAAAAAATTTTAGTTTTCTATTTTTATATTTATGCAAGAATAACAAAAATTGTGTATTTTGGAGAGAAGGATAATGTCATAACATTTATTTGGGCCATAACGTAATTTTCCATAAATATGTTAGAGGCGCTTTTGTGCTACTATCTTAGTTGAATAGCAGTGTTTAGTATTTATTAAATTCAATTCACTTTTTAAAATACTTCAGTGCATTTTTGTGTTTTAATAACTATTTTAATTCTAATGTTTTTAAATAAAAAAACTAGTGGAGTCCCACTGCGCGTTGCGCAATATTAAATTGTAATAAAATATCACATGATGATACCTGGGCCTCGACCCTTTGAGGCCCGCGAGCTTCGAGCTTAGGGTATTGTCTAAAGTCTAACTCGAGGCCCATAAAGGGACGCGTGACCCACTCCTAATTAAGGATATTATTGATTCCTACAAGGAAGCTATCTCG
>JAULKJ010014068.1:0-17756 GCA_032355405.1 Rubia balearica
AATGATGAGACAGCATTATGTTCACTGAGTAATCAGAAGATATGAGATATTCCAGAGATGAAATCATAGGAGTCCAGCCTGGGATCTCCTTACTCTTAGACTGGGTATATATTTTTTGTCCATCAAAATTATTCCTCTAAGTTCTTTATTCAAGTTATTCCAAGATAGAGATTGATTAGCCATGTTTTTAGCACCCTTAGCTAAATAATCAGCTGCTAGATTGCCTTCTCTCTTATTGAAAATGAGTTCAGCCCTAGTTCCTCTAAGAGTCTCATTTATGTTGCAGCAGAAAGAGTATAGCTGCCAAGAAGCCTTTAATGGATTAGTGATGAACTGAATAGAAAGATAGCAGTCAGATCCCAGGGAGATATGGTTAGTTGATTTTCTACGGTTGCCTCAATAAAATCCCCATTTCTATCCCTGACTATTAATCCTGATCCATCTCCTAAATAACTTTTTATCCACTAAGCATCAACATTCAATTTGTAGTCCGTGGTTGGCTTATTCCATCTAACTAGTTCCAGTGTAATCCTTCTCTTTCTTTTAAAAAAGATTGCACAATCCCTCATTATGTTCGAATTTCTCCTCACTGGAATTCGAACATAATGGTCTGGCCGCAAGGGACTGTTTCACATTAGTCTTAATATTATTTATTACTAGATTAGAGTTCCAAGCATGTCCCTTATATATTCTTTTATTTCTCATTTTCCACAGATTCCAAAATGAAGTGATTGAGAAAATAGTACCATTTTGTTTTGGATTATGTATGGTCCTTTGAAAGTGAGATAAAAGGATATCCTATCCCAAATAGAATTGAAAGACCTATCCCTTATCCCAATTATGTTGTGCACAGATGTCCAAACAACATTAACAGAATGACTGTCATTAAAGAAATGTTGCACAGAGTCACAACTATCACAGTTGATACATTTTGAAGCTAAACTAAATCCTTTTTTAACTATCATATCATCAAAGGGCAGAATAGAATTCATTAGCCTCCACATGAAAATAGAAAACTTCCCTAGAATGATCTTCTTCCAGACATGATTAAGAGAGGCAACCACTTGCCTCTTATGCCTGAAAGTCTTGTATGCGGAGGCAGTAGAGAAGTTCCCATTTGCAGCCGGTTTCCATATAAGCATGTCATCCTGGTTAGCTTTGGATTCAGCTTCCTGCAAAAGAATAATGTCCCTGGTAGCCAAGTGAGCCTCCAAAAAAGGTAAGTAAGATTGTTTATCTTCTATGAACTGAGAGATAGTAATATCAGAGAATGGAAGAGGCAAATGAGTGGGCCACTTATAATATAAAGCTCCATTACCTAACCAGTTGGAGTTCTAGAAACTACTCCAACCTTGACAATATAAAACTTGAGAAAGATTATTACATTCTTCTGTAATTAAACCTATCCTGGTTTTTGTGTGAGAGGTGTGAGAGGTTTCACATAACAGCCACATTAGGTTAGACCATAGGGTTTTGTTCATCTGTAGCTTCCACCATAGATTTGCAGAGAGAGCTTTGATAATAGTTGACAGATTCCTTACTCCTAGGCCATTTTCATTTACAGGTAAACAACATTTTTTCCAAGATCTCCAATGCAGCTTATGATTACCCTCATCATTGTCTCCCCAGAAGAAATTTGCAGCAAGTGATTCTATTGTTTGAAGAACATGCCTTGTTGGTTTGAGTACAGTGAAGATATGAATACCAAGAGAGTAAAGACAGTGATTAATTAAAGTTATTTTTCCTGCAGAAGGCAGACACCTATTTTTCCAGTTTGCAAGTCTATTTTCAAATCTGTCCAGCAGTGGTGAAAAGAAATCATTCTTAATCCTCCCTTGGAAAATAGGTACCCCAAGATATTTCATAGGGGTTTTGCCCTGATTCATACCAAGAATTCTCTTAATGACAAGCAATCTAGCACTGGTTATCTTATTCCTAATGAAAAATTCACTTTTCTGGTAGTTAATTTGTTGACCTGAAGCTAGTTCATATGCTTGGAGAAATCTTTTTAAGCTTTTTAAGGTTTTTAAGCTTTTTAGCATCTGCAGTTGTAAATAATGCAGTATCATCTGCATACATTATGTGGGTCGGGAGACAAAGCCTATTTGGGATTTGATAGGGTCTTATTAGTCCTGTGCTGGCCACCTGCTTGATAGCCCTAGAGAAGGCTTCTGTTAGAATGTTATACAAGAAAGGTGAAAGGGGGTCACCCTGCTTAATCCCCCTAGAAGATCTAAAAAACCTACAGGGGAGCCATTTATTAAGATGGAGAACCATGCAGCACTTATGTTAGACATAATTAAGCTGACAAAAATACCATTGAAACCGAACTTAAGAAGGATTGAGTTTAGGAAACCCCAAAAGACCCTATCAAAGGCCTTTTGCTTGTCTAACTTGATGATACTATTAGGGTCTCTATTATTGGTCCTTAGGAATCTAAACAGCTCCTGCATGTAGATTAAGTTATCCGATATTTCTCTACCCTTCATGAATGTTGTCTGTTCACTAGAGATTATTTTATCCATCTTAGGTTTTAACCTTTCCATCAGAATTTTAGAGAAGATTTTGTTTGTAAAATTAGATAAACTAATTGGCCTATAATATGAAAAAGTGGATGGGTTCTGTTTCTTAGGAATCAAAGTTATCCATGTCGAAGCTATACTCTTAGAAATTTTGGTACCATTTAAAATCTGATTGCAAGCTCTCAGTAAGTCCTCCTTAATTACATGCCAACTATAGGTAAAAAAATATACCACTGTATCCATCTGGACATGGAGCACCGACTCTTCCTAAACTAAAAACTGTGTTTTTTAATTCATCTTCAGAAATGTGTTTAATTAAATCTAAATTATCATGTTCATTCAGCAGTGAAGGGATGTTGTTAAGAAAGAATTTTGAATATTCTCCTGCTATCTCATTATTAGATTCAGTTAGCAAGTTCTGGAAGAAGAGAACCCTCTCATTTTGAATGTCCCTAATGTCAGTGATCCAAGTTCCATCCTGTGATTTAATTTTATTAATACTCATGTTACTCCTTCTTTCAGTGCATGTTTTATGGAAGAAAGCAGTATTGGAATCCCCCACTTGGAGCCACTTAATCCTAGATTTTTGTTTCAATAGATTTCATGTTCCCTAATTGACCTAGTTAGGAGAGCATTCTGTTTTTTAAGATCAATATAAGATTGTTCATATGTGGAACTTTGATGCTCTTCCTCAGCCGAGCTGACCCTTTCCGCATCTTCCTTAAGATTTTTAAAAATATCACAAAACTGAGTTTTATTCCATACCTTAATTGCTGTTTTCAGCCTTCTAAGTTTTGTTATTAGAACACATAATGGAGAGCCTAAAGCTGGTTTACTCTATTCCTCACTTATGACATCTATGAAATCTGGCCTATTTCTCCACATTTACTGGAATCCAAAGGGTTTTGGTTGGCAGATTTGGTTATTAATCACAGTGAGTAACATAGGAGAGTGATCTGAACCAGCCCTATTTAAAATTTGCATGGAAGAATTGGGGAATAAATTAAGCCAGCCCTGATTAGCTAGGCCCCTATCCAGTTTCTTAAAGAGAGGATCTCTAAGCCTATTGTTTGACCAGGTAAATTGTGATCCTACCGTTTGTATGTCAATTAAGTTTAAATCTTTGATAAACCCTCTAAAATCATAAATACTACCCTGGGGAGGTGTTCTTTTACCCTTACACTATGTTAGCTCCTTAATTACATTGAAATCACCTATATAAATGGTAGAAGCAGCAGGTAATGTGCTTAAATCAATCCATAGTATTCTCCTAAGGTCTCTAGTATGTTGAGATAAACAATTGCAGCATTCCAAGAGTCAGATGTGGATAAATCAGAGATAGTACAATATAGAAATTGTAAATTATGTGAGATGTTAGAAATATTGAATCTGTTATTCCACAGCAGCCAAATTTTGTTATTACTACAAGCATTCCAGTTTTGAAAACCTAAAGACATGCTCAGATTTTTTAAATCAATATTCTGGTGCATTGGCTCAATCAATCCAAGAATGTCAATTTTATGAATTCTAATAAGATTTTGCAACCTGTGAATTGTTGTACCATATCCCCTAATATTCCAAATTAAAATATTATCTATGAGTTTGTGCTTAATCATTAGAATTCCTACTTCTTAGAGATGACCTAAGGATCATGTTGATCCCTGTAAAATTGTTTTTCTTATGCCTTTTTTTAGTCTCATAGATCTTATCAATCAAACGTTCAGTGCTTGCATCATGAATAAAAGATCAGTTTCATTATCATTATCCATCTGACTCTCCTCCTCAGAATCCGTAAGCACATTTTGAATAGGAGAATTAGGGTGGACCTTCGATGAACCCTACTCAGAAGAGAGTGAATGTAATGAATGTTGTGCTGTTGAGGTTGATTGATTGGATGGCTTACTTGACCCTGCATCCTCTGTGGCCTTCAATTTGAGAAGTTTGTATTTGTTGCCCTGTGAAAATGAGAGAGAGTTAGCAGAGAAATTGTTACTTGGAGAGCAGAGGAATTGACAGGAATCAGAAAATTTTTTGAGGATCATTCGATCGTCTATGGAAAACTAAAGTCTGTTCTTATGCGGCATCGATTTAATCATCCTTTTTTCGTCATCCGAAATAAGGCCTGATGGTGAAATCAGTAGCAGACAATTTTTATCCAATTGCTGAGTTATATATAGAGCAGCAGCCAGAGCATTATGTCCATGAGTATTGTCTTTTGCATGCTGGCTATGTTCCTTTGGCTCTGTGATCACTAGTTGGCTGCCGATGAGTGATTGCTCTAAGCTTTGATGAGACTTTGGCAAGGCAGGATGGTGATAAGCAGCAACAAACACAATTTCCTTCGATTTTTGTTGGACTGAGAGACCAGAAGTGTGTTCAGCTAATAATCTATTTGATTGGACTTTCCTCCATTCCATTCCCGGCGGAGGTGCAGAATCACCAGCTTTTGCCCTATCCCTTAAGGTTCTGGAGTTCCCCGTTAAATTCCTTTTGCATTGCCCAATATCATGACCAATTAGGCAGCAATTGGCGCAGTACTGTGGTTTCCATTCATACTCAACCTTGCACCATTTGCTCTCAGATAGAGAACCCAATCGGATCCAAAGTGGATAATTTTTGGTTAAGTCCAATTGTACATAGAACCTAATAACATAAGGCCTTGTGAACTCCCTCGTTGGCCTATCCTCCATCATAGGGATCCCAAATTGTTCCATGAGGATGATAGTAGATTCTTTAGTGAAGTAATAAGCAGGAGGGTTGTGGATAGAAATCCAAATCGGGGCAAATGGAGCATCTCTAACAGGAGAGAATTCAGGGGTCCATTTCCTAAATTTGACCAGAGAATTACGAATCCTCAGCTTTCCTCTCATCCAGCATAAATTGAAATCCTCCACCATCTCAAACCTAATAAGGATATGCCTATCATCCAATAGACCTAACCTTACCCCCCCCCCTTTAAATATCAGATTGAAGAAAGACTTTCGAATAAACTCCATACCAGGCCGTCCAGTTCCAAATTTGCCAATTAGAGATGGCTTGAGTGGGGCCGCTAATTTGCACACATCACTGTCTGTGAAGAGGCTGGTCATTCCATCGTCGTAAGAGGTCGTCGGAATTGAGATAGATATTGGGCGAGAAGGTTGGGGAGGATGAGTAGGTGGTTTGGATTGTAGGATGGAGGCGTAGGTTGGTGGCGGGCAGCCTCCAAGCGGAGGAGCCGCCATGAGAAGCGGTTGAAGTGTCGGAATCCGGCGAAGTTTTGACCGTTATCCATCGTTAACGGCTATTTTGGAAGAATAAAGGAGTTAGTGTTGTCAGAGTATAGAGAGAAGCGAGAGAGAATTAAGTTTAGAGAGAGAAATTCTAGATCACTTGGATAGATAATGAATCGTCAAATTGAAATCATAAACATAGAAAAATTCTCACCTAAAAATCACTCATCATTTAAACACCACATAACAAACACAACACCATTGACGCAATCTACCATGTTCAATGCCACTCTCAAAAGTCAAAGGTCAATCATCATATTCACGTTTTCTAACAATTTCAAAATTATTCAGAAGACCAAATTTATCTCCGCCGTTAAAACAACACTTTTAAGAAACTAGTATTTTAAATGAGGCAAAGTCTTGGGGAAAACGGTCTTTCCATGGTCTTATGGAAAGACGGGGTTTAATTAGAATAATAAAAGGTAAAAGATTTTAGTTGCAATATTAAAATTTTATTATACAACATTTAGTAGTTATAAAGTTTATAACCCGGTTCATGCAACTCGAAAATTTTATCTTCATTTCTTCTAATTTACGCTTTAAATCTTGATTTTTCTATAAGTAATGGAAATACTGTCTTTCAAGAGACGGACTCAAATGATACCTTCAATAAAACTGAAAGTATACACTTTGTTATCAAACAAATAAATCAGTAAGAACCTGGCTTCCCTTTCTAAATATTAATGGGATTGGAATTATTTTCACATACTATAATTGCACACATAATAAAGAAAGATAAACACAAATCACACAAACAGAGCATTACACACAACACATTTTATGTTCTTTCAGTTTTTCCTGAGCTTCTCATATTTCAAATTTCTGCACCAAGTAGAAGCTCCATGTTCCTATCTTTCCCAAAAGATTCAGCTTCTTATAGGAACTCGAAGGCCGTCTCAAATCTCAAATGACATCTTAGCGAATGCGTCATCTATTTTCCTTTTTTTTCTTTTTTTTAACGTAAAAATCAAAAAATGAAAGTATAAATGGAAGTTTTATTTATAACATAAATATATTTTAAAACTTCTATTAATATAATAAACATTATACTGTTATTTCTTATTTTCATAATAAATATAAGTTTAATTCAATTACAAAATACTCGGTAATATAAAAATATTTATATTTAAAAAATATAATTATTATTTATAATACAAACATTATAAATTAAATTATTTATATAAAAATAATATATTTTTATTAGAATATTGTTACTATTATTTATAATATTAATTATGTAATAATATTATTACTAAATAGTTATATAAAAATATATTTTTTTATTTAAATTTGACTCATGTACAATTCAAAAAATAATATTATAATAATTTTCTACAAATAATAATTACAATATCATATTTTATTTTAAAAATAAATATAAAGTGTAATCAATTACAATATATAAAATAGTTATATGTAAAAAATATATAATTGTTATTTATAACACATAAATTAATTATTTCTATAAGAAAATAATATATATTCATATTTAAATATTATAACTATTATTTTGTATAAATTATGAAATAATATTATTTATTATTAAATTATAGTTTATAATAAAATTATAGTTTTAGTAATATTCGACCCATATACAACTCGAAATAATTATAATACTATTTAGGGTTTAGCAAATGCGTCCTCTCTATTTTTAAAAAAAATAATATTGACTTGCATAAAAAATGACAGAAAATGTCAAAAAATATTTATTAGAGGACGCATTCAGCGAATGTGTCCTCTTTTTTTTTTAATATTTGGACTTACAGACAAAAAATGACAAAAAAATTTTAAAAAAAATATTAGGTAACACATTCAGCAAATGCGTCCTCTCTATTTATTTCCCGTTTTAAGGTCCTCCCATTTGCATCCGAGTCTGAGTGATTAATCCCAAAAAAAGAACTCCAACTGCATCGACCGGAAATACCTTCTTAATGTTAAGGTCGTCCAACAGCGCCACCAGATCTCCAACGACGGGGAACGTCAGGCTTCATAGTCTTTTGCGGCAAAATCAAGCTGGAACGTCGAGCACACAAGCAGATTGGCCATGGAGCAGCAGTGGAGCTGGTTAGCAACGTTGGAGCTACGTGCGATGAGCAGCTGAATGGCAGACATCGATTGACTGAGCGGCAAGAGACTAAAGGGTTCGGGCAACACAGATTGGGCGGTTTTCGACTCTTGAAAGATAGTGTTTTCATAAGTTATGAAAAGACCAGGGTTTAAACTATAAATTAGAAGAAATGAAAATAAAATTTTTGGGTTATATTAGCCGGGTCATAAAATTTATAACTACTACACGTTGTATAATAAATGTTTAATATTGCATCTAAAATCTTTTACCTTTTATTATTCTAATTAAACCTCGTCTTTCCATCAGCCTATGGAAAGACGGTCTTTCCCAAGACTTTGCCATATATATATATATATATATACACACACACCAAAGTTTTTCTATTTACATAGGAAGCCCTTAACTTTCTGAGCAGTTTTCAAAAAAAACCACTCCAATTAGATTATATAATGAGTATGTCTTTTGAAACACGGTATTTCCATAATTATGGAAAGACCATGGTTTAAACTAAAAATTAGAAGAAATGAAGATAAAATTTTCGTGTTGCATTAATCGGGTCATAAACTTTTACCTACTACATGTTGCATAATAAAATTTTAATATTGCAACTAAAACATTTTACCATTCTATTATTCTATTATTCTAATTAAACTCCTTCTTTTCGTAAGACTATAGATAGACGATCTTTTCCAAGATTTTGTCTTATATAATAATTGCATAATAATCCATGCCTAAAGTTTAGTCGGAATAAAACAAGATTTTGTGTGAAATATATATTCATAGTTAATCAATAATTATACAATAAATTTAGTAAATGCATCTTTCCCTTGAATGATATATATTCCCCTCATGTTCTCTAGCATGAACCAGCAAGCAGTAATACTTAACCTATTTAAATTTATATGTTCATGTTCCCTTCTTTTCTCTCAAATATATTTTTTTCTTTTGAAATGAAATTTAGAACTATGATTTATTCATCACATCCAGGAATGACAATTCTCAAGTACACACAAAGTAGAATCACCTCAAACAAAACATTTAGGCAATTCAAACAAACAACAAAGGCAACAAAGGCATCATCAACCCAGAAACAAAACATAGAAAACACATTAAAAATACAAACGAACAACAAAGGCATCATCAGCTCTAGAATCTAAAATTAGTCCTTCCTATTGACTCCAGGTAGATTCTTATCATCCTTATTCTCCTCTCCCATCCCCAGATTATCCTTCACGGCGTCAGTCACCCCCTGAACCATCCTTTTCACCTGCTCTTGGGTCATCTGCATCATGCCATCGCTCTTCTCCTTCCCGGCTTGAGCCCACTCATTTTCCAATTATCCATATTCGAAGTCTTGTCTTTAGTCGCCCGAATCGCGCCGATAACCTTGTCTTTTACCACGCTAGCCTTGCATGTCTCATGGAACTTCTCTTGGGTACGGTATTGAACTCATGGACCTTGATGTTGAGTGGTAGAATTCTCAAAATATAAAAGGAGGAAAGGAGAAGTGGAATACATGTGGTGATTGCTAGGTTTTTCTCCTATGTGAGGAAATAAGTCTTAAATATTTGTGGATTTGACCCAAGGTAAAAGGGGTATTCTGGTCATTTTAGAACACATTTGGAGTAGGGTTTACTTGGGGTGTGGCTACCTTTGAACTCAGTTTGAAGGAACAACAAGAGAGGGAATAAAAAGACACAAAAGTGGGTGAAAGAAGCTATTCGAGTTCCAGTGTGCAGTTTTGATAGATTTGTAATTTCTCACAATTGGGCCATTAGATTTTTCTAAAACTTCTACAGGGTGTTCCCATGGCTTGTAAGATTATGAAAGGTGGAGATCATATTTAGAGATCTAGAAGTGACTCATTTGTCCTCGTTAAGTAGCTTGGAAAATTTGGTGATTTCTTCTCCCATTATTGTTTAATCTTCATTTTTGTAGTGGTTATTGATCCTATCTTTGTTGAGATGAAATTGTGCTATTAGTAGCTAGTTTTTTAGATTCTTGTAACACTCTTGGTTGATTAACGAAGATGGGTGAGGTGGGTCGATTAACCCCTTGGTTTTTACCCTTCACATTGGAAGGGTTTTCCACGTAAATGCTTGTGTCTTGTGTGCTTGACTTGTTCTTTATGTTGCAGCCATTATTTTTCTATTTTTATTCCTCATATAGTCAATCAAATAGGGAAGGATAGTTTCGGTCATCCTCCCATCAAAGTGGTATCAGAGCCATGTTCCGTGTTCTTTGGTTTTCTTGGATTTTGGCTTGTTTGATATTTGTTTAAATGATGGAGGTAAATGTGGGAAAGATAATTTGTTTGAATGGCTCCAATTACCACAAATGGAAAGGAAATATGAAAGAACTTTTGATTGTTAATAAGATGCATTTAACAGTCTTTGCTTCCACTAGGCATACACATTAAAGTGATGAAGATTGGAGGTTTTGAGCATCTAAAAGTTTGTGGTCATATTCGAAAATGGGTTGAAGATAATGTTCTTAATCATATTGCTAATGAGACATACGAGAACCTTGTGGGATAAGTTGGAGGCCTTTTATGCTTCTAAGGAGGGTACTTCAAAGATTGGTAAATAGAAGTACTTCTATTTCTGATCATGTGAATGATTTTCAGGGGATTTTTTATCAGGGCATCACATTTGAAAATGAGATGCAAGCTTTATTTCTGCTTAATACTCTACATGATTCTTGGGATACCTTGAAGGTTTAGTTAAATTCTTATCCTTGAGATAATGTTACCTTTGACTACATTAAGAGTCGAATTTTGAATGAAGTGGTGAGGAGGATGTTTCAACTTTCATCGACACTCTCAGATATTATGTATGTTGAAGATAGGGGCAGAATCAAGAGCAAGTATTAGGGGAAAGAGTGAGAGAAAAGCATAAGAAAGTTGAGATCATGCTACAAGAATGTCACTTTTCATCACTGTGGTAAACTTGGGCATCTCAAGAAAAATTACTCCAAGTTGAAAAATAAGATGAAAGATGGTGGTGGTGAATCGAAGGATGAGAGCAACTTCATGTGTGTCATTGCTTATATTGGTGATCTTCTTGTTACTTTTGATGAGCATATTATCAACCTTGTTCAGTTGGAGTCCAATTGGGTTGTTGATAGTAGAGTTGTTGTTTATGTCACCTCGAGGAGGCAATTTTTTTCATCTTATACTACTGGTGATTTTGGAGTGTTAAAGATGGGAAACGATAATTACATCAAAGTGGTTAGCATTGGAACTGTCTTCTTGGAAACTAAGTTGGGATCAAGTTTGGTACTTCATGATGTGAAGCATGCACTAGATATTAGCTATAATCTTATATCAGTTGGTTGTCTTGATGATGATGGTTTCTATAGTTCCATAAGCAAAAGTCATTAGAAGCTCACTAAGAGTTCTTTGGTTTTGGCTCGATCAAGGAAGTACAACAACGTGTATATCATGGAGGCTTTAGTTTTGGGTCGCTCAATCAATGTGGTTAGAAATGATGACTTGTAACAGTTATGGCATCAGAGGCTTAGCCACATGAGCGAGAAGGGATTTGACTGGTTGGCTAAGAAGAATCTCCTTTTAAACATCAAAGGTGTGAAGTTGAAGAGTTGTGATCATTATTTGGTTGGGAAGAAAATAAGGTATCTTTCAAGAGTCATTCTCATTCAGGGAAGTCAAAGTTGTTTGAGCTCGTGCATTCCGATGTTTGTGGCCCTTTCAAGGTACATTCTCATGGTGGTGCACTTTATTTTGTGACCTTTATTGGTGATTGTTCTAGGAAGATTTGGGTCTATGTGTTGGAGTCCAAGGACCATGTGCTTGAGAAATTCAAGGAGTTTCATGCCTTAGTGGAGAGGCAAACTGGAAAGAAGTTGAAGGTCATTCGTTCTGACAATGGTGGTGAGTAATATGGTCCATTTGATTCTTATTGTAAGATTCATTGTATTCGTCATCAGAAAACTCCTCCCAAGACTCCTCAATTGAATGGTTTGGCAGAGAGGATGAATAGAACCTTGGTTGAGAGAGTTAGATTCTTGCTTTTAGAGGCGGGGTTTCCTAATTTCTTTTGGTTTGAGGCTTTGAGTACAGCCACCTATGTGATTAATTTTTCTCCTGATGTTGCTTTGGACCCTGATGATCCTAATAGAGATTGTTTGGTAGGGATGTTTCCTATGATCATCTTCACGTCTTTGGTTTCAAAGCTTCTGTGCACATTCCAATAGATAAAAGGTCAAAGTTGGATGTGAAGGCAAGACTATGTATCTTTGTTAGTTATGGTCTTTAGGACTTTGGCTATAGGCTTTATGGTCCGGCTGAGAAGAAGCTAGCTTGTGAAAAGTCAGGATGTAATATTCTTTGAAGACCATACTATTGAAGATATTAGAAAGGCTCAAAAGGTTAGCTTTGAAAGTTCAGAGTACATGATTGATATTGATCCAACTCAGGTGGAATGTGCAGTGAGCTGAATAGGTGGTTCATGAAGTTCCCGATGATAATTATGAAGATGAGAAGCATGGTGGAAATGATCCTCACTTTAATGATGGTTAAAGTGTTGATAAAGAGGTCGTTGTAAAGCCTACAGCTGAGCTTAGGAGGTCTACATGGGCAAGAAGACCTCTATCTCTTTTATCTTCGAATGATTATGTTTTTCTGACTGATGGGAGAGAACCTGAATGCTATGAAGACGTTGTGGACAGTAATTATAAATCCAAGTGGATTTCCATGAATGATGAGATGAATTCTCTCATAGAAAACTATACCTATGATGTTGTTGAGTTACCGAAGAGTAAGAGAGCTTTGAAAAGTCGGTGGGTTTATAGATTGAAGCATGATGACAAGTATATGTTTCCACAGTGTAAAGCTCGGTTGGTTATTAAGAGTTTCAATCAGAGAAAAGGGGTTGATTTTGATGAGATTTTCTCTCCGATTGTGAACATGACTTCCATCAGAGTTGTGTTAGGCTTAGTTGCAAGCCTTGACTTAGATATTGAACAGATGGATTTCCTCATGGTGACTAGAATGAAGAGATCTACATAGCAGACTAAAGGCTTCAAGTTGAAAGGGAAAGAGAATTTTTTGTGCAGGTTGACAAAGAGTTTTTATGGCTTGAAGTAAGCACCTCGACAATGGTATAAGAAGTTTGAGTCTGCGGTGAGGAAGTTTGGCTACAAGAAGATTAATTCTTACTATTGTGTTTTTGTGCAAAAATTCTCTAAGAATTATTTTATCATTTTATTTCTCTATATGGATTATATGCTTATTGTTGGTCAGAGTACTTCTAGGATTAACAGGTTGAAGAAAGAGTTAAGCAAGTTCTTCGCGATGAAGGATTTGGGTCGAGCAAGTCTTATACTTGGCATGGAGGTTAGTCGTGACAGAGTGGGTAAGAGGTTATGATTGTCTCAAAAGAAGTATGTTGAGAAGGTCCTTCAAAGATTTTGAGACATTTTCATGGTACTACAGATTTATCACTTTGCTTTGGAAGCAGCGAGTTTCTTCTTTTTTGTTACCGTGATTCCAATTTGGTGGGTGATGTTACGTATAAATCTACTTTAGGTTATTTGACTAACTTTGTAGGGGGGGTTGTGAGTTGGAAATCAAGATTGCAGAATTGCACTACTTTGTCTGCCACTGAATCTGAGTATGTTGAATGATGTGCATCATATAGAATGCGTTAGCCGATGCATTTAACACATTTATTATCATCATTTGTTGGTTGATTGCAAATTTTAGTTAGTTTTGCACGAAAAATGGTTTAGACGACCATTATTGATTTTCTTATCTAAATCCTGAGTTTTGCAGACTTAATTAGAACAAATGGATGTTTTATATTCCCTTTTGATCTCATCATTAGGTGTCTCATGAGTATTTATTTTTACTATCTTTTGTAGAAGACCTCGAACCTTAACTCATGGTAGTATATGAATTGGGACCAGAAAGGCGGATTCGGAGTTCATAAACGTCAAGTCCAAAGTGGAAGAATTGTTGTCCGAGAGTTTCACGGAGTTCAAGGAAAGATCCAAGAAGAATCAGCACTCATTATACCATTGGATTTTTCTTCTCGAGCTCTATGAAATCGACTACAAGAACTATCCAATCAAACCAACGGTTCATCTGTATAGAAGCAAAGAAGATTGGCAACCAAACAAGCAGCGTCCGGCATGGATCGCACTAGCTTGGCACAAACCAGTGGCTAGCACATCCCACATCAGTCGGCACGGCCCGTGCCGTGAATTCTTGGCATACCCATATCAACCGGCATGGTCCGTGTCAAATTATGGTACGGGAGGTACCCCATTTCGGCTGGCAGTGTCACTCCAAGTAAATTTTCACTCTAAAATTAGCTAAGTATGGGAGTAGGATGTTCCGTTTTACCGTGCCCACGTCGTTTCAAGTCACAAATGCCAAGACTAGGTCATGGGGTGTGAAGAATAAAGCGGGGCACACCGAGATACTAATCAAAAGGAGCATCCAGCCGCCAGGGCATGCTAAAAAATGTGTGGTGCGGATCAGAAGGGGACAAAAGATGACCCGGACGACAGCCCGCGCCGGATGACATGGGAAGCGTCTGCACGGAGCCAAATGGCACGTGTTGGAGCCATTGGGATGCTCCATCAAGACCGGCATGGTCTGTGCCAGGCACGATGTCCCATGCCAGCATGGCCTACACAATCCGTGCCAGGCTCGGCGTCTCGCGACGGCACAGACAACGGGTAGTGGCTCGAACCTCCCCGCGCCAATTGCAGCTGCGGGGTTTTTTGCCTATTTTTGTGCCTAATTCCCTACTTATTTATATAGGAGCCTTTAGTCTCCTAGGGTAAACTAAGGAGACATAATGTAGATTTTATTTCTCTATCTACGTAGAAGGAAGAGGAGAGTTCTCTCTTTCTCTAGAGTTCCTCTTCTCTTTTCTATTCTTTCTCTTATTTTCCTTGATCTATGGCATGTAACTCTATATTTTCCATGGATCTATTTCTTAGGAAGTAGTTAATCAAACTTGGGGTGTAATTTGTATTCATGATTAGATTTTTTGTTTTTTTAGTTTTAGATTCTCCTATCTTAATTTCGATGAATATTTGAGTTTGATGTGTGATTTATCATATTTGAAGATTTATGCTATGCCATTATTATGATGCATCCAAACATGCATGCTAGCATATTATCATGTTAGATATCATTGCTATCTTGGGAGTGTTAGAATTGTGGAGTAGGTCCACGAACACGGGTGAGATGCGTGCATTCATGTTACTTTGATGAAATATCTTTGCATGTGTTAAACCATAATTTTAATTGGATAGTAGTGCCATAGGAATCGCATGTTAGGCGTTCGATTCGGAAAATCCCAACGGGGGAAACCCTTGGCTTACCCCGATAGATTGAGCATGCAACTAGTGTTGTGCCAGCTTCGAGAAATCACAAAGCTGTGCCAACATTAATTTCATCACAAGATCTCAATTACCTTGTCTCTCTAAGCCTATGGGTTGAGATCCATAGTGAAGAGTCCGGGATATAATGCCCTTAATTTCTTATCTAATGGTTGTAAACTACGCAAGCCAGCATCCTTTTAGGCGGGCTTTGTTCCTCCAAGCGGGGGCGCGTTAGTATTGAGAGTAAGGGACGGGGATGGTCTACAGAGTCAGTGGATTAGAGCGCATCCCTAATTACGGAGACAGTGAGATAAGAAGTATGGATGGTAGTACCTTGCGTGATAGACGAAGGAAATATCTGGCTATCTCCATACTATGTGACATAGGCATAAGATATTTTTATATTCTTATATGCGAATGAATCGAGGATAAGAGCCAATTATCGATCTTATTAAGAAAATAACCCCATGTGCTAGTTAATATAGTTTAATTCCTCGTTTCCATGCTAGTAGTTTATAGTTGAAAATCCCCCCCAAATGGTTATTTTCACAACACTTGTTACTCCTAACATGTGGTCGGATTGACGATCCGACCATAGCTAGTTTCTAAACTCATAACATCTCTGTGGACGACCCCAGTACTTGCCACTATCTACTGTTATTGGTAGCATAGTAGTAGGAACGGGTGCAACATTATAAAATTGATATTTGACTCTTAATAGCTTATGGCAGTCTTCTCCTACGTGTTTAACGGAGGGGGCGGTTCATTGCAGCTGTTGAAACGGGAAAAAGTTTGTGTGGATGAAGAGATTTTTTTTCTTGAACTCTTCTATAAACAATAGAGGTTTGTCTTGTTATGTGATAGTCAGAGTGCGGTTCATCTTGGTAAGCATCCTACATTTCATAGTAGGACAAAACATATTGATGTTCGGTATCATTGGATACGAGATGCTTTGAAGTTTAAGGTGTTTGAATTTGAGAAGGATCACACGGAATACAGTGGTTCAGAAATGTTAATGAAGGTGTTATCGAGAGGCAAGTTTGAATTTTGCAAAGATATTTCCGGTTTGGCAATTTCCTCTCCACATAGTCGGAAAGGGGGGAAATTGTTGTTTTTTTCCTCCTATGTAAGGAAATTAGTCTCAAACATTTGTGGAATTTGGCTCAAACTAAAAGGGGGCATTCCAGTCATTTTAGAACACCTTTAGAATAGTGTTTACTTGGGGTTTGGCTACATTTATATCAATTTGGAGGAACAACAAGAGAGGAAGAGAAAAAGACACAAAAGTGAAAGAACAGAGATTTCTCGAGTTCCAGCGCACAGCTTCGTTAGATCTGCTACTTCTAACAATCTGAGCATTGGATTTTGCTGAAACTTTGGCAGAATGTCCATAGGCCGTGTGCTAAGATTCTGAACAGTGGAGATGAATTTGGATGTCTGAAAGTGACTCATTCGTTCTCGTGAAGTAGATCGACAAATTTGGTGATTGCTTCTTCTATTTTTGTTTACTCTTCATTGTTGTAGTGGTTATTGATCGTATCTTTGTTTAGAGCAACTTGTGCTATTAGTAGCTGGTTGTCGAGGTTCTTGTAACACTCTTGGTTGATTAAATAAGATGGTTGAGGTGGGTCGATTGACCTCATAGTTACTCTTCGCATTGGAGGAGTTTTACATGTAAATGCTTGTATCTTGTGTGTTTGGTTTGTTTTTTTTACGTTGGTGCCATTATTTTGATATTGTTGCTCCTCATAGATTTAAGCAAATAGGGAAGGATAGTTTTGGTCATCTTCCCATAAGTGATTATGGAGTTATGAAGGTATACAGTCTCAAGGTAGTGCAGTGAAACGTGTAACATTTGGTAAAGGAAGAAAAGGGGAAAACGAAATTGGAAAGATGAAAAATCACTATAGCATAGCAATCAACGCTTTTATTTAGTCGTAGACATCAGCCTATGATGGGTTATCTTGTTAGGATTATCATTTTTCTTGTTTGGATTGGGTGTGTTCTTTTCATAGAAGGTAAAGCTTTTGTGAGCTAATTAGAAGACTTGTAGTTTGACATAAACAACCTCAAAAGTTCAAATTTTGTTTGTAAATGTGACCTTATACGTATGGTTAATTGGACCTCTGAATGTTTTCTTTGCATCTTAATAGGTTCAGACTTTAAGAAATCCTGCCAAAGTAGACAAAAAAAATACCAATCTTTTGGTCTCTAATTCGACAACCCCGTGTGGCATGATTTCTGAGACCAACTTAACCATTTCATTCTTAACTACTTGAGCTAGTTTGATTTTAAAAAAACATGACTGTCAGTCCAGCATCCAATAATCAAACATACTACATAAGCATCAACTTAAAAACTAAAACTAACAAGGCAATAAAAACACACATATCTCTGAGCTCTAATTTTTTAATTTTTCAGAACAGAAAAGCAGCACAGAACCTTCCTTCATCTTCCACTCCAGGAGTTTGATGGGGACTATCGATGCCGGATGCCTCAAGAAAAGGGCTTCAACAATCAGGGGTTGGGAGGTGG
>JAULKJ010014171.1:0-14825 GCA_032355405.1 Rubia balearica
TTCAAGTCAATCATGGTGTCCACTGTCAACCCTTCTAAGGCCCACTCATATTGTGATGTGACGGTTGTGAGTGTCATTTTATTCATCATTTATTAGAGATAATGTTTACCGTAGGGGTAGGGTTTTTGACATCTGTGAGCATGGGTGTCTGCCCGGTGTCTCAGAGATAGTTTTAGATGTGCCTGAGGGAATGATCTCCGTGTATTTAGAAACTATACAGAGTTGGGGCCTTCGGTTTTCCCAGTCCACTTTCTCTCAAGTCGTCCTAGGCTTCTTCAAACTCATTCTTATAGACCTTCCTCCAAAATCTTTCCGGATTCTTCTTGGATTTGCGGTGTTTTGTATGTCACTGGGTTTCACTACCACGGTTACCCTCTTTAGGGTATTTTGTCACTTAACCAAGATACCCCCAGACAGGTCTTTTTTGAAGTTTCGGTAAGACATGTTTAAGCTTCTACTTGAGTTCCCATCTTAGGTAGAGTTTAAATGTAGATTCATTTTCGTGGAAGAGAAACTAGTGTTAGGGTTAAAGAACCAGCGTGGTGAATTCTCAGCTAGCCCAGCTAAGATGTGTTGTATGTGTTCCAGCATTGTGGATATGGCCTCTAACCAGTAGTTCATTTCTCCATTTGAAAGAATATATATCTTTCTTGATCCTTTATTTTTTTATTATTGATTTCCCTCATCTGCTAATTGGCATTGCTCTTCTCAGCAGTTCCTGTGATTTATGGGGTATATGCTAATTGATTTCTATTCACTCCATATATTTTTGTTTTTCTAGGCGTTTCATCTGATCCCCTCTTGTTTAATTATAATTCTCTTTTTTCCAGATATGTCTGTTGCCAACTTCATTAGGGATCTCTCCAGTATTTCCTAGCGTGCTCCCAGCAACCGTCCTCTTTGGCAGAGCGAGGATGTTGAGGGGTTGGTGAAGCCCCCTGAGATTCCGTTTGACATGTCTGATTGTGAGATCCGTAATGACCAGCCTTTGGTGAAAAATCCTTGGCATGCTTTGGGACCGACATCTAACATTGGTGGCGCTGCGGGTGGAAGCTCAGGTACGGTTCTCATGGATGTCATTCCTGAGACTCCCTTGTCGCAGCCTGCTCCCCAGGTTGATGCTTAAACCTTTATGGTCCAGCCTATGGGGTTCACTCGTCCTCACTTCCAAGCACCCTATTCCCAACGGTGACCCGATCATTCTACCCTGCACAGGGCTATCGCCTGTGCTGAGTTCATCTCTGAGGTGGTCCCTATCTATCACTTCAATGACTGGCTAAGGGAGTGCTCACTCAATGTCGCTGTTGTGCCCACTATTACTAACTGCAGCGTGTCTATTGCTTTGGAGGTTTTTACTTCTCTCTCTTTTCTTTTTCTTTTTCTTTTTGTTTTTCTTGAACATGTGTGTGTATTCTTTATTCCTTCTTACCTTTGTCATAGGTCCTATGCTCTGGAGTTCAAGAGCATGCATCAGGAGATCAATGAGCTTCAACGTGGGATCACCTCTTTGAAGTATGCTAACGCTCATCTGGTGTGTAAGGTGAAACGAGTTGTTGAGCTTGAATAGGATTTGGAGTTGGAGAAGGGTGTTTCTGGGTCCTTGCAAGTGTTTGTGGACAAGATTGATGTGGAGATTGTCAAACTCAAAGCTTTAGCAATTGGGCATTTACTTGTGGCTTCTTGAGCTTTTATTCTTGAGTGGTTAGGAGCCGTAAGGCTTCAGAAATGTTGTGATATGGCATGATGAAGGTCATTGAGCTGTATTCATGGATTACTGATGAAACCCAACTGCTTGCTGCCCTTGGTGATGTCTTTATTTCCTTTCACGAGAATGGTTTCATTGAGTACTTTACTCGTCTGCACCGAATGACTCTTGCTGAGTTGGAGAGATGGGAGCTGGATGCTCCGCTTGTTGAAGATGATAACTCTTCCACCACTGAGTCTCGTTAGGCTACTAGCTTCGGCGGATACAAAGACAAGAATACTCAGGCTATTGGCACTAGTGAAGGAAAGGGCAAAAGTTCTACGGGGTCGGCATTGGGGCTGTAAAACCATGAAGTTGATATTGATTTTTATTATTATCCATGTCATTTATTTGTTTTTATCTCTTTTTCTGATGGAATTCTGTAAGTTCCCTATAAGGGGTTAAGAGTTTTTTTAATCCCCCCTTTGTGTTGAAGAGTGTCTTTTATCCTCTCCTGCTTATTTTAATGATTTTCGAATAACGTATATTCCTTTATTTTTCTATCGATTATCTTTCTTGCCTTTATTGAGAACTTTTAGTTTTATGAGCTTTGTTCTTCCCCCTTCCTCTTTTTATAAGAAGTTATTTATTTCGTCATTTGGAAGAGATGTTTATCCTTGTTTTCTTTGTTGAGTCATTCCTTTGGCTTGCGGGCTTTTGGCTGTTATGAGCTATAGCAGATTATGTGGGCCTTGAAGGCTTAGCCTGTAAATCTCTAGTTGTTACAAGCTAGATTTGTTTATTTTGGCCTTGGGATCCTGGCCTGCAAGTATCTGGTTGTCATGAGCCAGAATTGCTTATTTTGGCCTTGGGTTCCAGGCCTGGAGGTATGTGGTTGTCATGAGGTAGAGTTTCTTATTTTGGCTTAGGAATCTTGGTCCGTAGGTCTCTAGCCATCGTGAGCTATAATTGCTTATTTTGACCTTGGATTCTGGCCTGCGGGTCTCCAGTTGTCGTGAGCCAGACTTGCTCTTTTTTTTTTGCCTTAGCTTTCAGCCTGCATGTCTCTGGCTGTTTTGAGCCAGAGTTTTTGTTTTGGCCTTGGCTTCTAGCATGCGGGTCTCTGGATGTCGTGAGCCGGAGTTGCTTGTTTTGGCATTTGGAATACTTGACTAGTTGTCGCATCCTCCTAAATTCATGTTTCAAAATAAAGCCAAAATGGGGGTGTTTCCGAAATTTCCATAGGATTAATGCCCCTTAAGGGTTTACAAAATATTTGATCCCTTCAAGAATTCCGTCTCTCTCACACAAAATCAACTTGTTCATGCACTGACTCATATGTTCATTATCAGTGGAGGTCATACCTGCCTAGGCGTAATACATTCTTAGGTGGGTGATGTATCAGATAAGGGGGATCACTCTTTCATCCATTGCTTCAAATTGGTATGCTCATTTTCCTAGCACCTCAATGAATTTATAAGGGCTTTCCCACTCATCGTCATATTTCTTTTGGTCTACCTACTTTCCTTGTTCTTCCTCGGTGCTAAGTCCTCCATTTTCAAATTTTTGGGACTCACTTTTTTTAATATATTATAGTGTTGTTCCATCCAGGATTTATACGCCATTTCCTTCAGCACAACTTTCTCCCTGAACTCATCTAGCTCCTCCAAATTTTCCCTCATTGCTTGATCATTTTCTTCCTAACTCATCTGCTCGTCCACCCGCCTGCTGGGCACTGCAGTTTCCGGAAGAATGATAGCCTCAGTTCCAAAACACACTCTATAAGGTGACTCCCCTGTTGTTTTTCTCTAGGTAGTTTGTACGACCACAAAACACACATTAATTCCTCCTAACATTCTCTCTTGACCTGACCTAGTCTCCTCTTCAGGCCTTGTAGTATCGTTTTGTTCGTCATCTCTGTTTGCTCGTTAGGTTGGGGGTGGGCCACAAAGGTGAACCATTGCCCTATGTTTATACCTATACACCAGGATCAGAATGGCTCATTGGCTAATTGTTTCCCGTCGTCCCTCACTATAACTTGTGGGAACCCGAACTTGCAAACAATGTTCCTCCATTCAAAGTTAGTGATATTCCTTCTCGTTATGGTTTCCCCGACCTTATCATCCACCCATTTAGTGAAGTAGTCTATAGCTACCCCCAAGAATTTCTTCCTCTCTGCTGCCTCAGGGTAAGGCCCCACGATGTCAATTCCCCACGTAGTAAAAGGCCATGGTAACTTGATGCCGATGTTCCCTCAGCTGGGAGGCTTTGAACTTTCTTATGCTCTTGGCACCTGTGGCATGTTGTGACCTTTTTCTCTGCTTCTGCTTTCATGGTTGGCAAGTAGTATCTTGCTCTGACAGCTTGGAGTGCCACTGTCTTCAGCCTTTGATGGCTGCCACAACTTCCTTCATGTATTTTTTGGAAGACTGTGTCTACCATTTCTAGCTCTGCGCACTTGAGCCACGGCTTGGTATACCCATGCTTGTATAACAACCAACTCTTCATGGTACATTGAAGCACGTTTCTTTTGACTATTTTTGCCTCTTTTTGTTTGATAACAACGTCTCATTTATAAAGTTATTCCTAATGGGTGTCATCCAGTTAGTTGCTGCAGTTTGTATCGATTTGATAGGCTCAATGTTCATTGACCTTTTGGCTAGTTCCTTCATTATGATTCATTTTGTTAGATGCGCATGTGTCGAAGAGGCCTATTTCCTCAAGGTATCTTCCCTGATGTTTTGTGACTCGTGATGTTGAATTATTCAAACTCCACTGCTAAGCTTTTGACCTTGTCATGGTAATTCATCATTGTTGACTATTTGTCTGTGTACTACTCCTTATACCAATTGGATACTAACATAGAATCTCCATGGGCCTGTAGCTTCCTTGTTCCCTACTCCCTAGCTTCCTAGCTATCTCCATGTATGCTATTAGTGCTTCATACTTTGCCTCATTATTTGAGGTAGGAAATTATAACATAGATCATAAGTTTCCTCTAACCACTCAGGGTTTAGAATTACCAGGGTCGCGCCAACTTTTTCTACTCCATAGGCTTTGTCAACATACAATTCCACATATCTGGGGCAATTTAGCTATTATGTTTTGCGTCGCAAAGCTTATCCTTCTCTGCCATTGTTCTTATATCTTTCTGCTTGGGCATTTCTGCTAAGAAGTCTACTATCACATGGCCTTTTATTGCCTTTCGCAGAACATACTCGATAGTGTGCTCTCCCAGTTACACTACACCAATCTCACTGATGCTTGTGATCAGGTGAAGATCGATTTTACCGATCGATTGGTCAATACTACCACTGGGTGCACCTATAAATACTGTATCGGTCTCTTTCCTGAATGGACCAGAGCTAGCTTCTACTGACTCGTATATCAATGCTCACGACCTTGCAATACTTGGCTCACGTAGTATACTGGTTGCTGTATGTTGTTTTCATCACTTGTTGCTACATATAATTACAAAGTCTCTCTCTCTCTCGTGGCCTCTTTAGAGTTGGAAGACCTAGGAATTTCCTTGCCCCCACGCTTCCCTCTCCCCCTATTGCACATATATTTTTTTGTCCACACACCCCTTCATGTGAGCTTTAAGCTCCATAAATTATTTCTCTTCCTTCTCCCCCTCATTGTACATATCCTTTTTGTCCACACACTCCTTCAATGTTTTGAAAAAAGTAAATTCTCTCTCTGATGCCCTTAACAGGAAACTGTTCATGGCTACCAGCTTTCCGTTTAGACTTTGTACCTCTTTGATTGTGCCAGTTCATTTGATACCATATGGACTAGGAATTTCCTAGCCCCCACTTTGAATTGGCATTCTACTGGATTCAGTTTCATCTCTATCTCCCTGAAACGCTTTAGGTTCTTGCTCACATTCTCCATGAAAGCTTTGTGTTGAGTACTCTTGATCACCATATCATTAACGTAGACCTTCAGGTACCTCCATATATGGCTCTAAAATATCTTATCCACCACCTGTTGATAAGTAGCTCCTATATTCCTTAGTCCGAAAGGTACATTCAGTACTTGAACGCCCATTTCTCCATTATAAATGAAGTTTTTTCTATGTCACTTTCCAACATGGAGATTCAGTGATATTCCTTGTATGCATCACAGAAGTATTTTAATCGGGAAATTGGTGAGAACGTCTACCTTTTGTTCGATGACTGGAAACAGGTAGCAGTACTTGGGGAAATATTTATATAGATCCTTATAGTCCACACACATCCTCCAGCTTTCGTCAAATTTCTTCATGAGGACCAAATTTTCCAGCCATGTAGGGTAGGGGATATTATTTAGTATCCCATCTGCTATTAGCTGGTCTACCTCCTTATTATTGCTTTGTTATTTTGTTTGCATAACATTCTCCTCTTCTGCTTGATGGGTTTATGGATTGGCTCTACCTTAAGTGCATGACATCAAACTTCCTTTCACACTGCAGTAATGCCTTTTGGCCTCCAGCCTGTTTATTCTCTTGCAACGTCTTTATGAGCTCTTACTTTATGCAAGGGGGTAGAGACTTCCTGACTTGTACTGACTGTTCCTCATCTGGTTGGATGGTCAGTATCCCCACCCACTCCCAACTTTGTTGGGTCGCCTATGTTTGCCACCAGCCTGGGGTAGAGACTCCTCAACCTATACTAACATGTCCTCATCTAGCTGGATGATTTATATCCCCGCTCTCAGCTTCTTGATTTATTCCCCATGCATCATCCTTCTTTTGTTTACTAAGGGAAATCCAGAGGAATTCTCTTGCTATCTGTCGATCACCTCTAACTGTAGCTATCCTCCCTCTCGTGGGGGAACTTTAAGAGTAAGTGTAGGGTCTACACTATGCACTTCAATAGCATGAGCGCATGCCTGCCAGTATCAAGTTGTATGGGTTTTTTCACTTTCATAACATTGAACTCCATGTATACCATATTACCATTGTTACTCTCTCCTACAGTCACTCTGAGGAGAATGTTCCTTAAATCCAGACTATTCTATCAGCAAAATCCGCTGGTTCCAGCTTACTCCTTGTGTTCTCATTTAGCTTCTCAAAACAGTGTTAGTACAGGATTTCTGTGGAGCTTCCTCTATCGACGTATGCTTGGTGAATCCTCTCGTTCATCCCTTTTACTATTATCACCACCGAATTAGTGCCAGTTGGTCTATCTGGTATTGGGTCTTCAATGCCAAAATAATTGCTTTGTCGCACCTAACCTTCTGTCGCTGGTGTCATTTAGCCCGTGAGCCCGGAGCCTACTTTTCTCTGGGATTCTGTTCTTCCCACGGTGCTCTATCTGATGATGGCGTACATGTCTGTGATTATCAGTGCCAGGCTATCGCCCTCAAAGGTATTCTCTCTGTGCCTTTTATTTCTTTCACCCCCTGGTTTTGGCTCTTGCAACCTCATTACCTTTGTTCGGGCCTCGCCCCATTTTGGACTCATTGCCTTGCCTTAACTGCCCTGTAATTTGTGTGGACCTGTCGACCTGTTTCTACTTTCGAGTCTTCTTGGATACATGGCCTTGTTGTGGGACTTTGCATCTTTGGTCGGGTGCAATAATTGTTCGCTCTGGACACATGCTTCTATGTTTTGCTTCAGGTGTATGCAGTCGTTCGTGTCATGACCATTGTCTTCGTGGTTATTTCATAACCGGGACTTATCCCTCTTGTTGGGGCCAGCTTTCATTTTCACAGGGGGGTCCAAATTATTCTTCCCCTCTATTAAGGCCATATATTCCTTCACGGTTTTAATGAGGGCGTGGAACTCTAGTCAATTTTTTCTGACATGTTTCATCTGCCATGTTTTTACCTTCTTTTAAACTTGTTTATGCCCAACTTAGCCCTTCATTGTTCCAAGCTCGCTTGCGCTTCTATCCTCTTCTTATCAGTTTCATCCACCCTGCTGAAGTTCCCTACTCTCTTTATCAGCTCTTCAATCATCTCTGGGGGATTCATCATACAATTCCTCAATAACAGTTCATGTCTTAGGTCATTTATGAACGTGTTTATGAGAGACTGATTGCTCTTTCCCCCCATTTGGTTTGCTTCATCATTAAACCTGTCCCAGTATACTAAAAGTGTCTCCGCTGTCTTCTAATTTATCGCCCAAAGCTCCAACATGATCTTTTGGAACTTCTTCCTTTACATAAAGTATTTCAGAAACTTCAACTCCATCTGACTGAAACTGTCTATCGTCTCATTTTCTAAGTTTTTGAACCAAACCTTCTTTATTACCGTCAGCGTGGTCGCAAATACTTTACACCAAATGTCTTGTGGTATTAAAAAGATAACCATATTAGTGTAGAAGGTTTTCAGGGTCTGTTTCTCCGTTAAACTTTCCCAAGTTGGTTGAAGGGGGGTTTTTTTTGCCTTGGGTTGGCCGTGAACAGCTGTATCCTCTTTGTGAATGGCAAACCCCATCTCCCCTTCCTTCTCGACTTCCCATCCATGTCTTCCTGTATCAACCTGTTGTTTTGGTTTCTTTCCCCTCGACGGTGACACATAGATAGTGTGCCACTCATTATCTGTTGTCTTTCATTCTCATCCGGTGTAGGTATTTCTTCTGGAGGTGGCCGAACTTCTCGCATGCCTTACGGTGCTTTGGCATGCCTCAGTTCCTTGCTCCTTCTGTTGGGAGCCTTCACTATCGTCCTCCTGTTCATGAAATAGTTTTGTTGGCCTGACACTGTGCCTCTTACCTTCCGCCCAAGCCATCTCCCTCTCTTCAATCTCTTTCAACTTCCTCATCATCTTCTACTATGAAGCCAAGCTGATGTGCGCACGCGGGAGTGAGGGTCGGCCCTCCTTCCGCGTGCATGATATCCTCGATGACGATGTTCTTGAGTAGGTTTCCCCTGAGGGAAATTGATGATTCTTCCTTAGTCTTTGAGCTGTGTGGATGCTGAATGAAGCCTTCCCCAAAAACAACGTCAATGCTATGTCCAAATTTTGTATAGATCTCTCGATCGTTACTCCGTTACTTAAGTTGCTCATAAACCTACAAGACTGACTGAATGAGATCATACATGCTAGCTCTGAGCCGTGCCTAATCCGACGTTCTGGTCAGACCTGAGTGTCATGTAAAGTGTAAGTTGTGTGAATAGTAAGTAGGGGTTGAGATCATACCATTATCACTGGAAAGGCCCCGTAGCATCGATTTTTCGGACCCTCTAGCACCGGTTTTTGGGGTCAAAAAAACTGGTGCCCAAGTAGCCGGTGATACAATTTCATCAATTTTTGAAAAAATGGTGCTAGGTTTAACACCGATTTTTTTAGCACTGGTTTTTTAAAACCAGTGCCTAGGTTGGCACCGGTTTTTCAAAAACCAGTCACCGGTTTTTTGGACCCCAAAAACTGGTGCTAGAGGTTTCAAAAAAAGGGTACTAAATTAGCACCATTTTTTTTGGATAGCACCAGTTTTTAAAAACCGGTGCTAAATTTAGCACCAATTTTCATATATAAGCACCGGTCTAAAAAACCATTTTTTAAATTTAGACCGATTTTATGTGGCACCGGTTTTTAGAAAATCAATGTTAAAATTGTCACCGATTTTTTATTTGGAATTGCAATTGGGCACTGACTGCATATGCGCGCAGCTGCTCTATTACTTCCTTTTGGAAAAAAACAGATTTGGAATTGGGCGCTGACAGCAGCTGCGTGCAACTACTCTATTACTTTGATTTGGGCTAAAAAGTAGTAGAATAGGGTTCTGACCGTAGCTGCTCTAATACTTCCCAACAAACAGTAAAACAATCTAACAACAAATATATGGCCACATCTAGCAACATCCAAAAACATTTTCACAAAATGTATGATACAAAACTAATAATCTATGGGACTAATATGTAATTGTAAAGGAACGTAGTGCATATCCATATGAACAAGTGAGGATTAAGATCACCGAGGTTTCATTTTAAAGTGATCTTATCTAGCCTGCAAATAAACATTGCAATGAGGGCAACAAAAAGAGCAGCAAACCGATTCCTAATGGGCTCAACCTAAACAATGAAATTTTAATCAAAGATCACAAAATGACTTAAAATGAATGTCTAGAAAGCTATATACAAATGTAGAGAAGGACACAACATCATGTATATTAAGCTTTAAATCCCATTTTACAATGGGATTGAACTTTCCCTTGCCCCCTTATGAGTTATTCATAACCTAGAACTCTCAATCAACAAAGCACTTTCAAACTCCAAACGTTAAATACAATTCGGTATGCACAAAACACTCCATCATCATGGTGCCAAGGTTAGGGTATTTCCCCTTTTTGTGCATAGGAAATTATACGCAAGCATAATATCAAACACCTAGCATGCAAAACCAAAAAAAAAGATGGAAAGGAAGCAATGGTATCTACAGATCACAAACCTCTTATCTCTATTGCCACAACCTCACCCAATGCAATCAGCTCTCGAGTTAAGTATACGATCATGAAAAAATGTAGACTCGGTGCCACACCTAACAACCTATTAAATAGATTTAAAATGGTTCTCATAAGTATGTAATACAAGATAAACACACAAACTTCATATGATGGGTCATAAGGATCAATCTCCTCCTCATATGCATCCTGAAACATATATTTCATAATCATTTACCAAAACAAGAACCTGCACACATTAGTATATTTTTAAAATAAAAGCATATGGAAGCCTAGTTCTTAAGATGGTATAGCATGATAAATAAGTGTGAAGAAGCAATGCGAAGATCACACAAAAGAAAATAGCAAAAGGCCAGATCTATGAAAATTAACATACTTATAATCTTAGCCAAACAAAATTTAATTACCGGTCAATCTGGCTCTGCTTGCGAAGGAGGTGGATCGTCTTTTGGTGCAGATTACGGTGTTGGGTGGCACAACTGATGGCGTCCGGTAGCGCAGCTTGTGGCGTCACATGGCGCAGCTGGTGGTGTAAATGCGAAGGTGGAAAGAAGGAGAAAAAGGAGAAGAGAAGTCGAGTTCTCAGGAGGCAAAGGTGGAAAAAAGGAGAAGAGATTAATCAACTAGGGTTTGGGATTTTATTGATTGGGCTAAAAATCAAAAGGGTTTGGGGTTTTAGTGTTTGGGCTTCAAATCAAACCCAAATTACAAGTTAGTTTAAATTTAAAATAAACTCTTATTTTATAAATTCACATTATGATTAAACTAAGTCAATAATAAAATTTAAAAATTATTTTTATTATATTTATATAATTGAGTTATGTAAAAGTAATTGAGTTTATTATTATATTTATATAATTGAGTCAATAATAAAATTAATATAATTTCATTTATTATTTTTAATCTTTTCACTTAGGTCTTCCAAGAAATTTGGAATTGTCGAATCATGAAATTGGCGATCCACAAATTCCATTGAATAATAAACGATTGCGACTTTGCGATTTGGGCATGAATGGGTGAATGGAAGGGGCTCGAAATTCAACATTGATTACTTGTACATAATTTTTGAAAAATACACTTTGGCCTAAAGTTGTGTTTTCCCATTATCCATTTCTCCGAAATACATGATTTCTATTATTCATACCCAAATATAAAATATTAAATAATATTTTTTTGGTGAATTGTGGAAAAGCGCTAGTAGATGTTCCAAAGTAACTTAGAGTTGATTACACAGAACTAAGGAAGAGAAATTGGAAATGATTACGGATACATTCTTGTGCCTGATCAATGATAACTATTCTGTTACGGATTTGAAAAATAAAATGGGGGTGTATAGGGAAGCATCACGTTCAAGCGGATTTCAAATTGGGGTTACGAGTAAATTTTTTACTTTTTCCACTTAGATCCCTCCAAGAAATTTGGAATTGTCGAATCACGAAATTGGCGATGCCAAAATTCAATTGAATTATATACGAATGCGACTTTGCAATTTGGGCATGTGTGGGTGAATGGAAGGGACTCGAAAGTCAACATTGATTACTTGTACACAATTTTGGAAAATTACACTGTGGTCCAAAGTTGTGTTTTTCCATTATCCAATTCTCCAAAGTATATGATTTCTGTTATTCTTACCTAAATATAAAAATATTAAATAATTTATTTTTTCCTGAATTGTGGGAAAGCGCTAGTATATGTTCTAGAGTAACTTAGAGTTGATTACATATAAGTAAGGAAGAGAAATCGGAAAGGATTACGGATATGTTCTTGTGCCCGATCGATGATAAATATTCCGCTACGGATTTGGAAAATAAAATGGGGGTGTATAAGGAAGCACCACGTTCGAGCCGATTTCAAATTGAGGTTAGGAGTAAAGTTTTTACCTTTTGCACTTAGGTCCCTTCAAGAAATTGGACTTGTCGAATCACAAAACTGGTGATGCCAAAATTCAATTGAATAATATACGATTGCGAATTTGCGATTTGGGAATGTATCGGTGAATGGAAGGGCCGTTACTTAATTACAGTCAAACATTTGTATTTGTATTAATATATGCTAAATCAATTAAGGGTTGGACGTTAAATGACTAACGTCAAACATTTTTATTCTTATTTATATATATTATGTCAATAAAGGTTGATTATTGATTAATTTAAATTAACTTAGCTATTAGTCGAAATCTACAAAAGAAGTAAATGATTTTGAAAGTTAAGAAAAATATAATTTAGCTTAGACCGGATGCACGCAGCTGTGCCATCTCATGAATAAGATGGGCATCGGTTTTTTTACATAGGCCCCGATTTTTTAAAACCGGTGCTACATTTTGGCATTTTTTTAAATTTTTTTGGCGGGATGATTGAATTTTAACAGATTGACACCGGTTTTTTACATAGGCACTAGTTTTTAAAAATCAGTGCTAAATTTTGGCGAATGCTTTGAAATTTTTGACGGGATGATTGAATTTTAAGAGATAGGCACCGGTTTTTAAAAACTGGTGCTAAAATTTGGCAAATTTTTGGCAGGAAGATTGAATTTTAAAAAATTTTAGCACCGATTTTCTTAAATTTGACAAATTTTAGGAAATTTTGGAACCGGTTTTCAAAAAACCAGTCCCTATGTAAAAAAGCGGTGCTAATTTATTTTGTGCACCAGTTTTTAAAAACCGGTTCCAGAGGGGTGTTTCTGTGGTAGTAATCTTACGTGGTGTTGGAAAATAGCTTCATTAATAGGTGAGGTTTTTTTTCTTACAAAAATGTAATCATGTGTGGTATTTAGTTTTCCTAGGTGCTTTAGCATTAATCTGGTACTGAGGGGCAAAGGCTGATATATTAATTTCATCCCTAACATTGCATTCTATTATTTTTAGATTTATAAAAATAAGATGAAGAATCAGCGAAGAACTTTTATATTGAAGTTGATGAAAGAAGAGGAAATTGTTTAAATAGCTTATGCTAATTGAGGTTCCTATTTTTTCCGCAATGAAAATGAAAGTGTTAAAAAAGGAAGTTAATTAGGTGGGGTGAATATATAAAGAGAACCAAAGTACTTTCTCAAATTTATTTCAACCGAAAAGGAATTTAATTTTCCATAATTCTATTAGTAACTATGGCTAAGTAAACAAAATGAGGAGATTGAGCATTTTAAATGTTGACTAGAGGTTGCCAATTGCTTTTAATGATAGTCATTTGGTATTGGTCATTCCTCTTAGCTGTGTCTATTTAGTGAAATTTAAGCAGTCATACATATTGCTACAAATATGGTGTTTCATTAGAGCACTAAACATATTGAGATTGATTGTTATATTTTCCATGATATTATTCATTCTAGACGAATTGTTTCTCATCGTATTTGTACATCTAATCAACTAGCCGATCTGTTAGCTTCTATGGCTAAAATATCTTCATTATTCATTATTCCTCTCTAATGCGTCTACTTTATGATAGTCAAGAAAATATACATATTACAACAAATATTGTGTTTCATTAGCTTACAAAACATATTGAGATTGGTTATTAATTTGTCCGTGATCTTATTCAGTCTGGCAGAATTTTTACTCATCACAATCGTACTTCAGATCAACCACCAGACCTTTTTATTAAAGAACTTGGATGACAACAGCTTAAGATTCTTCTTCACAGTTTGTCATTATTGATATCATGCTCAAACATGAAGAGGATTATTAAGGATATTTTGATTAAGTTTCCTTTCTCCTTGGTTTCCATTTGTTTGTGGGAAAGGTTATAGATGGTAGTCTCATTCTCCTTGTAGGAAAGGTTTAGATTGTATCCCTTTATATTGTGATCTCTAGTGATATATAAAATCAATCTTTCATGAATACAAAATTTACAAAAGGTAAACTTGGGGAAGAATATTTTCTTCAACTTTATGGACACAATATTTTGGATATATTTTTAATCAATTTGTAACATTTATTGATGTAAGAATGCAGAGATAAGATATGAAAACATCACTATTTATAGAATAATTCAATCATCATTTTGTATAGGTTTCAAAATAATGTTATTTTAAAACTAGAGTTTTCAAATGTAGTTGTTTAAATTTGATAATTCGATAAATTCACACATTGTTAAATTTTTACAGTAGAGATTTCATGCAATTTGAGTGGCTCTAATTTGTGATTTAATAAGTGTAGAAGAAATTTCATGAAACATGATTTTTTTGTGACAAAAATAAGGTTGGTAAATTGTCCGGATTACACAATTTTATGGTCTGAGTAGAGTATTGTTCAAGTTCTGTGCACCAATTTTTTTCCTATGTACACGAATAATAAAATTCTTTAAATAAAAATGGCATATTTTGTGCATATTTTGAATATCGGTAAGGGACGATGTAGCGGAGAGGAAGATGGAACAGCATAGTGGTATAGAGATTCGTGGGGGCGGGGAAAAAATAGGCTCAACGGCTTCGCTGAGAGGGAAAGGCCCAATAGCATCACAGTGACAGGTGGGCTCCATGTGTCCCTCTGAGTGGCGGGCTTGACGACATCGTTGTGAGGGGAGGGGTCAAGGGCATCGCAGTGGGGGAAGGTGGTGGAGGATGAAGAAGGGGTGGAGGGATAGAGGAGGGGTCAAGGGATGGAGGAGGAGGTGGCGGATGGGATAATAAAGTAAAGAGAAAAGGACTGGGGAATTAATTGACCAAGGAAAAAAGGAAGGGTGTTTCTTAAAATTGACAAAAGAAAGAAACCCTAATGGGTTGTTTATATATTGGGCTAACAAGGCAGCCTATTTAAGA
>JAULKJ010014171.1:14835-27472 GCA_032355405.1 Rubia balearica
GTTCTACAATTAGAACTTCCTTTAAAATAAAAGAGTGACTTGGGATAGCACTTCTGAGTTTTGAAAGGCCTTCGGCTCTTAATTAAAGGCAGTAGTACAAGTAAAACAACCTTTAAATGATTCCCATTAAAGGTGGAACCGCCTTTAAATTGAAAAGTATAACCCTGGACGGAGTTCCAAACTCAAAACCTCCATTTTTCCTCATTAATGGTCGTTCCTCAAAAATATCCTTTGATTGGTTACTTTAATCAAGGGCTTTTCATCAGTGTTTACACATGTTTAAATTTTCACACTAGAGATTTCGTGCAATTTGAGTAGTTCTAATTTATTATTTAATCTGTGTAGATAAAATTCAAGAGATATGACACTTTGTGATAAAAATAAGGTTAGTAAATTGTCATGATGATAAATTTTATGGTCTTAGGGGAATATTGTGCAACTTCTGTGCACCAATTTTGTGCTATGTATACCAATAATAAAATTCTCTTAGAATAAGGGGAATATTTTGTGCAAGTTTTGTGTGTATTTTGAATATCTGATATTCAAAATTTGAACAATAAATTTTCAATAAATATCGGATAAATTTTGGATCGATTTTTAATTTGAGCTATGTAAGAATGTGGAGATGAGAAATGAAAACCTCACTATTTATTAGAGAAAATTCAATCATCGGTTGATATTTTTCTCACAAAATGAAGAGAAATGTCTAACATTAAGTGTATCAAATATTACAAAGTTGGGCAAGTTTTAAGGAACGAAATGGAGAGAGATCAAGATGAAGTAAGACTGTCCATCTGCAACATTAGTCTCAGACACAAGATTCATTTTGTCTCTCACCTCCTAGACCTCGTGCTCCATTGCTTTGACCTTCTTTTCGAGCTCACGGACTTCTTTTTGTTTGACTACCAACCTTGCCTTTTCTTTCTCCACATTGTCCATCCTCTCTTTTTCTCATGCTAGTTGATCCTTAATCTTGTTGGGCTTCGTATGAAAGATGGGAGGAAGTGAGGGATGGGAGAGTAAAAGAAGGAGAAAACGACTAAGGAATCAATTGACTGTGGAATAAGGCACAATGTTTATATGTTCGGCCAAAAAGGAGGCCAATTACGATTCTACAACTAGAACCACCTTCAAAATAAAGGAGTAGCTTGGTATAGCACTTCCAGATTTGGGAAGTCTTTTGGCTCTTTACTAAAGGCGTTTCTACAAGTAGAACTGCCTTAAATCGATTACCATTAAAGGCAGAATTACATTTAATTGATTTCGAACTTCATTTAAAATTAATAAAGTGACCAGGAAGATAGTTTTGCGCAATTTGAGTAGCTTGAATTTGTCATTTAATCTGTGTAGATAAAATTTCATGAGATATGATTTTTTGTGACAAAAATATGGTTGGTAAATTGTCACGATGATAAATTATTATTTTTGAGTAGAATATTGTGCAAGTTCTATGCACCAATTTTGTGCTATGTATAACAGTAAAAAAATTATCATAAGGGGAATTTTTTTTCAAGTTTTGCACGTATTTTGAATATCGGATATTCAAAATATGTACAATAAACTTTCAATAAATATAAGATAAATTTTGAATCGATTTGTAATTTAGTGATGTAAGAATGGAGAGATTAGAAACGAAAACCTCCCTATTTGTTAAGGATAATTCAATTATCGGTTGTTATTTTTTACTAAATAAAGAGTAATGTCTGACATTAAAAGTATTAACTGCCTCTCTAATGCAAGTTCTGTTTTTAACAATCTATTCCGTAAACAATAAAGCTGCGAAATTCATTCTAGGCGTACAAAGTTGGGCAAGTTCTTCGGAATTAAATGGAGAGAGATCGAAATGAACTAAAACATTCCATCCCCAACATTATTATCATACATAGGTTTCATTTTGTCTCTCGCCTCCTCGACCTCGTGCTCCATTGCTTTGACCTTCTTTCCGAGCTCACAAACTTCTCATTGCTTGACTGCCAACCTAGCCATTTTTTGTCCAAATTGTCAATTCTCTCTTCTTTCCATGCCGGATAATCCTTAATTTTTGCATACAACCCTTTAATGTAGCTGATCCTCATATGAAGCCACCCAACATGTAAATCAATCTTTTCGAGCACCAGAACTGTCTCGGATATTTTCTTCACCATATCACCAGTAAAATCTCTAAACCTCGCATTTCCAAACTCTTGACAATCAATCAAAGGTGCTCAAGGTAGAACATGAGGAATTCAGCATTGCACATGCTTGAATCCTTGGCGATGTCCCCATGTTTGTGAAAGATTTTCCTGAGCACGAAAATCACTTCAGCCTTCACTTTGTAACATTAAAACGTTGTCACGACATTGGAAGACTCATCATTTGTTATGACTTTAAATAACGTTTTCTCACCTGATTTTAAAATTCCTATTTTTTTATTTTACTTATTCATAGAATCCACGCATTGTAAAATTTTCACACTATTGATTTTGTGTGATATAAGTAGCTCTTATATTTTTATTTAACTGGTGTCGATCAAATTTCACGAGATATAAAATTTTGTGAAAAAAATTAGGTTTGTAGACTATCGCGATGATTAAATTTTTTTGGCATGAATGTAATATTGTGCAAGTTTTGTGCACTAATTTTGTGCCATGTAAACCATTAATAAAATTTGTACTGATATTTCAGCCCATGTCAACATCCACCGTGATGTGGGAGCTGGAGACTCTTAGAAGTATAATAAAATAGATTAACTTTGTATATGTAAGAATATTTTGCAACTACAATTTTTTTTGGAACTCAATATTCCTAGGGTCAGCCCGGCTCCACCTTCACTGTCGTAGTTCAAATGGGATAGTTGACATATTTAGTATGGGAAGTTGTCCAGTACAATGACACAGTCTCTAGTGTATTTCAACCAATAAATTATTAATGATTGGGGCCTCTCGGTTGCTAGTTTTGCCATTTGAGTTTTTCCAAGCATGTCACAAATAAGTTTAAAAATATATTTTCAAAGTAAAATAAAGAGCCTAACACAAAAAGAAATACATTGGCAGGATATAAATTAATGGCAATAGAAAGCCCATTCTGCATTCTAACATGATATGAATACACTATGTATTTTTTTGTTTAACCGTTAAATGAATTAAATGAAAAGGCTAGTTATATCAAAGAGCCTAGTATAGATATTTACCTAGTTCAACCCATTATTTGATCAAAAATTAGGTTACAATATTACACTTGTAGAGACCATCAGAACCATTGTGTATCCAGCGTTTAATGTCTGGCATGACAAAAGTTTCTCTTTTTTTCCGACATCTTCATATTTGCAATAGTTCATCCAAAGGTAAAAGCTTCATATATCCAATTTGGTTGTAAATTACTTTTGGGTTGTTTTGCATTCCTTTAACATTTGAGGTTTTCTCTTTGCTAATTTATTTTAGATTCCGTCAAGGCATATAACTTCTTTTGTAGATTAGAGCCAATATTCTACCCAAATATCCAAAAACATAACCACACTTCACTTCCTCTAGATTTTCGACAAATCCAATTCCCCCATGGAAATACTTGTTGGAGACTTTTCATACGAGAACCAAATCCCATGTCCAATGGCTTCAGCCCTTAAACTACCATCAATATTATTTGTTCACATCTTGGCGTGATCATCTATATTCTAGGGTCAGAACTCATCTTTAGCATCTGCCTTTAAGTACACAGGTAAACATTGCATTCATTGAATTCATTTACAACTCAAAAATACCATATCTTACTTCAAAACCATACATTCTTGTCCTAGATCAGTCTAAGGCAGTGTCTTATACATTACATTTTCATTAGGCTAAAGTTTGGATTCCTACATGTGGCATTTTGAATATCGGTGAGAGACGACAAAGCGGAGAAGAAGATGTAGCAGCAGTGTGGTAGAGGAATACGTGGGAGTGGGCTCAACGGCAATGAGGTGAAGGAAGGGCTCGACGACATTGCGATGGGGGACTAGTGCCAAAGAATGCAGGAGGGGTTGAGGGGTGGAGGAGGGTGGGGGAGGAAGTGGAGGAGGGGAGAATAAAGGAAGGAAAAAAGGACTACGGAATTAATTTACTGTGGAAAAAGGCACAATATTTATATATTAAACCGTTAAGGAAGCCCATTAAAGGTTGTTCTACAATTAGAACCGCCTTTAAAATAAAAGAGTGGCCTTGGATAGAACTTCCAAGTTTGGAAAGGCTTTCGGCTCTTTATTAAAGGTGGTTCTACAAGTAGAACTGCCTTTAATCGATTGCCATTAAAGGCAGAACTACATTTAATTGATTTTGAACTGCATTTAAAATTTAAAAAGTGACCGTGAAGAAAGTTCTGAGCTAGGAACATTTCCAGGTCCTCATTAAAGTGATCACTTGCTTTAATCAAAGTATTTCAACTAGTGTTCACACATTTTTAAATTTTCAAACTAGAGATTTTGTGCAATTTCAGTAGCTCGAATTTGTCATTTAATCTGTGTAGATAAAATTTCACGAGATGTGATTTTTTGTGACAAATCTATGGTTGGTAAATTGTCACGATGATCAATTTGTTCTTTTGAGGGATATATTGTGCGATGTATAACAATAATAAAATTTGTTGATCATAAGTGAAATATTTTGTGCAAGTTTTGAATGTATTTTAAATATCGGATATTCAGAATTTGTAAAATAAACTTTCAATAAATATCGCGTAAATTTTAAATTGATTTGTAATTTAGTGACGCAAGAATGCAGATTTTAAAAATGAATACCTCACTAATTGCTAAGGATCATTAAATTATCGGTTGTTATTTTTTTATAAATAAAGAGCAATGTCTAGCATTAAAAGTATTAATTGCCCCTCTAAGCCAAGTTCTGTTTTTAAAAATCGATTTAGTAAAGCATAAAGCTGCGAAATTCATTCTAGTCGTGCAAAGTTGGGCAATTTTTTCAGGAATTAAATGGAAAGAGATTGAGATGAACTAAAACATTCCATCAGCAACAATATTATCATACATTGGTTTCATTTTTTCTCTCACCTCCTTGACCTTATGCTCCATTGCTTTGACCTTATTTTCGAGCTCACAAAGTTCTCTTTCTTGACTTTCAACCTAGCCTTTTCCTTCTCCACATTGTCCATCCTCTTTTTTCCCATGCCGGATAATCCTTAATCTTGTCATACACCCCTTTATTGTAGCTAGGCCTCATATGAAGCCACCCTACATGTAAATCAATCTTTTCGAGCACCAGAATTGGGTCACATATTTTCTTCACCATATCAGCAGTAACATCTCTGAACCTTGCATTCTCAAAACTCTTGACAATCCATCAAAGCTACTTGAGGAAGAACATGAAGAAGTCCGGATTACACGTACTTTTTTTTATGGAATGCAGTGTTTCATTTCATCAAAGAGAACCAAAATAAATATTTACACAAAAACATGAAGGAAGTTAACCTTTCTGCCAGAGATTAACTAACACCAAAACCTACTAATAAGGATATATCCTATTACAAGGGTTCCAAAAAATTCCTAGTGAGCTGCTGCTCCACTGTTATAGTCAGGTGTAGATCTTGAAAACCCTTGCTTCTATTCTGAAAAATTCTTATATTTCTCTCCTCCTAAATGTGGTACAAAATGGCCACCAAAATACTGAACTTCTGATTCTTCCTCTTCTTCCACTTCTTCCACACAAACAATATTCTTCTAAGGTGTCTGAAATCCAGGAAATTAGGGAAATGAAGCATCCTGCAGATTTGCTGAGCATAAGTACATTTCAGAAACACATGTTGAGAGTCCTCAGGTTGTTGGTGGCATAGAGAGAATTTTGAAAATTGGAGATGCAGCCCGAAAGAACCTATCTAGAGTAGAAATCCTTCCCAAAGCAAGTCTCCATAAGAAGAAAGAATGCTTTGGTAGAAGCTTTTTACTCCAAATAGTATCATAGAAAACCTTCTTGGTTCATTGGCCCTGGAGGAAGCCATAAGCAAGAGGGACCTTGAAAGTTCCTTTAGATGATAAACACGAGGGGAAAAATTGTATCACCTAATCCCTTAGCCTCATTAAATGTTTCCAGCTGAAGCTAGCATGACCTGCTGCCTTGCATATCTGCCATTTTGCTGTTGATCATTTCATGTAGAATTCCTGTATCCATTTGATCCACAGGTTAGCTTTCTCCCCTTGGATATCCCATAGCTGTTTGCATAACAAAGCTTACTCCCATAGAAATGGATCTTTAGTACCTGCACCACCATACTTCCTTTCCATACATAATGTTTTCCAAGCCACTGGATTTAGAGCCTTCTCTCCTTCTTGATGGCCCCAAAGAAAATTCCTGCAAATAGTCTCTATTTCCTCATAAACAGCTACAGGAAGTTTAAACACACTTATCCAGTAACTTATAATGATCAGCAGAACAGTATTAATAAGCTCAATCTTTCCTGCATAAGATAAAGTTTTGCTTCTCTCTATCTCTGAAATATGGATTTGATTTTCTTTACCAACTGTTGACATAATTGTGCATTCCAACTCCTACCAGTTATTGGAAGGCCTAGATAAGAAACTGGTAGGGTCCCTTTCTGGATCTTTAAAATTCCAATCAGTTCATCAATATCAGTTTCCTTCATCATGGAGAAATAGGCTTGTGATTTGGATGGATTAATAGCCAAACCAGTGACCTCCTTGAACTTTGTTAGCACTTTCACAACACCTTGAAGAGACTTGTTGTTAGCCTTACAGAAAACCAAAAGATCATCAGGAAAAATGAGACACTGAATTCTTATCTTCTTGCACTTAGTATGATAATCAACTAGTTCAATTTTGTAAACTAAGGAAAGTAGCCTTGAAAAGTACTCCACGGATATGACAAACAATAGGGGGATAGAGGATCCCCTTGCTTTACTCCTCTTTTCCCTTTAAATGCTTGAATATAACCTCCATTCAAAGAAATGTTGAATGTTGCAGTTTTCACACACTTCCTGATCCATTGAATGAAGGTTCTGGGGAATTTTAATTTCTCCATAATGTTAAAGAGAAAAGACCATTCCAGGTTGTCAAAAGCTTTTTGTATATCTACCTTGATCAATCAACTATCTATTCTGCCATCCTTCCACTTGTAAGTATGCAACGACTCCTGAGTAAGAAGAACATTATAGGAAATGAGTCTGCCCTTAACAAGGATCCCTGCTTTAGATTGATCAGATCAGGTAATATCCAGCCTAGTCTTGTGAAAAGAACTTTGGCAATGATCTTGTAGAGTACTAAACAACAAGAAATAGGTCTATAATCCGAGGCCAGTTGAGGATTCTCCTTCTTAGGCAATAATGCGATAATTGTATTGTTCAGCTGATCAGGAATGCTGCCTCCATCAAAGAAATCCAAAATAGATGCAATCACACTAGGACCAATGATATGCCAAGAAGTTTTGAAAAACTTACTTGAATATCCATCATATCCAGGACTCTTGCTATCAGGGATGCTTTTGAGAGCATTATAAATCTCCTCTTCAGAAAAAGGCTGGATCAGTTTATACTGCTGCTCCTGGGATAATACTGGCCCTTGATTAATCACTTCAGGATCAATGGCTGAAATTGGAGTGTAAGAAGTTCCCAGCTGCTTGGTGAAGAAATCAACCAAGTGAGCTTCCACCTAATCTCTACTCTTCATTATCTCCACCCCATTTGATAGGCATAAGATATGATTCTTGAATTGCCTTGCCTTCAAATGATCATAAAATAGTTTTGAAGGTTTATCACCATCCCTTAGCCATTCACTCATTGTTTTTTGGTGTATAAATCTTACTTCTGCCTCATAAAGCCTAATAGCCTTGTTTCTGACCTCAGTTTCTGCCAGCTGCAACTGGACATTCAGTGGATCAGAGTTTAAAGCTTTTTGAGCTGCTTCAAGTTCAAAAGTAACAGATTCTGATCTTTGTTAAATTTCACTAAATTCAGTTCTATTAATGCCCTTTAGAGGAGCATGTAATAGGTTGATATTTTTGTATAAATCCAGCAAAGTATGAACTTCATGCTTCCTCCAAATGGCATCAACAGTAGGCAAGAAAACAGGTGATAGAATCCACATATTGTAAAATTTGAAAGGCCTCTTCACTTTCTGGAGCAGCTTTGTGATTTGTAGTAGAAGATGATTATGATCAGAAATTTGCTCCATCATAACAATACATCTAGATTCTGTCAATAGATCAAGCTATTTCTGGTTAACCAATGCTCTATCTAATCTGATATACACCCTATTACCTTTTTTATTCCTGTTGTTCTAAGTAAAAAATGGTCCATATGTCTTCATCTCAGTTAAATTCAATGCCTGCACCACTGATTTGAACTGAAATAATTCAGATACTATTACATCATTACCTCCAATTCTGTCCATGAAGTCCAATAGAGAGTTGAAGTAACCTGTTATCAACCATGGCGTATTTTGAATATCCATTTTTTGAAGCTCAGTCCACAAAGGCATCCTCTTTGATGGCACATTTTTTCCATACACCAATGTTCATAAATGGAAATGTTTAATGCTTTCAAGAAGCAAGAAACATGAATCCATTGAGCATGCTTGTCTAAAATCTGAACATCATACAGATCTGGCCTGCACCCAAGAAAAATTAGTCCACTGTTTTCAGAACAGTTGTTTGTCACAAAATCCCATCCAAGATTTAGATTATCCTAAATTTTCTTTTCATTCTACTGCAGCACTTTAGTTTCCACTATACACAAAAACCCTACTTTATGTACAAAACATAGTTCTCTTACTGACTTTTGTTTCATAGAGGTATTAAGACCTCTAATGTTCCAAATAAGAAAGTTGGACTCCATCAGGGGGGTGAGGCAGATGAGGTAAATCTGTAACTGAATTCAAATTCAGCCTATCATGATTACCTGCAGGATATGGCATTGTAGCTTCAGGGATTTCTTGTTAATCAGGTTTTGTAGGTATTGCTTCTTTCCCCATCCTGATATGTATTGGTGATGAAATGCAGGGCTCTTTCCTAGGTCTATGCCTAGGACTTTCCACAGCAGCAGGAACAGTCATAGAAGTGGTAACATGTGTAACTGGATTCTTTGGAACATACTTCTTGACATTTTTGCAGGTGGCTTCACAAGATTCTTGCATTTGATCTTGTCATGGCCTAACATGGAGCAGTGAGAACATTTGGTAGGCTGCCAATCAAAGACCACTTTCTACCTTTGCACAATATCATTCTCATCAATGAATGAAATCCGAGTTGGCGAATTCTCCAAGATTTCCATTTCCAATTAAACTCTTTCATAGCTCAGCCTATCCAGAGAATGTGTGGTCAACCATCATTGGCTTACCTATGGGACTTAAAATCCTGCTTAGAATTTCAGGGGTCCAATAGACAGGATCCAACTCAGGAAGCTGCACCCAGACAGGAATTCTAGATGGCTGTTTCAATTTAAAATCTCCTGTCCATGGATAGATCATTACAGGCTTATTATCAAATACAATCATACCCCTTTCAAGAGCCTGAATACTTGCATCATTTTCTTTAAACTTAACCATAAAGACACCAGGGGAAAGCATCCATACCTTGACCACTTCAGATTTCCACCGAACCTTTCTGAAAAAATTATCCATAATGTGCAATGGTGGATTACCTCCAAGGACCTTGCATATCACCGTACTCTCCTATGTTTTGTGACTTATTTGAACACAAGATTTGGAGATCCTACCCATCTTAACTCCTATTACATCATCAGGTTGGTAGAACTTCATGCCTTTTGATCTATCTTTGAAGAGGGATGTCCAAGCGGTATCTGCCTTTGGAGCTGATTCCTGCTGTTGAACGGTGAAGATACCATCTGGTTTCTTCAGGAAATAAGATGATTCACCCTTTGATCCACTAGCTGAATCCCTGGTAGGTACAGGTGACTAGCTTGGAGTGAAGGGTGGAGTGTGCATCAAGCTTGCTGAAGGTAGATCTGGAATTTGGACCATAGAAATCCTATCTCCCTGGCCCTTTGATGGGCCTTCAGATAGAAGATTGGTACTGCCATCCTTATCTATTGTTTCCTTGCTTTCCTTATGACCATTTGCTGCCTTGATCTTTCCTTGATGGCTATTTACTCTTGTTACATTCTTTTCTTCAGTTAAAAGTTTCTCCTTTTGGTCCAAAGAAAGCTGATTTAAAGCTTCTTTGATTGCCTTAACCCTTTTCTTTCTTTTAGAATTCCCCATAGCAAATTGCTAGACATCTAAGTAAAGAGAAGAAGGATTTTTGGCTGAAAGGATGAACACATAGTGATGGTGTATTTCGCACGTACTTGAGTCCTTGGTGATGTCCCCATATTTGTCAAAGATTTTTCGTAGTACGGGAATTACTATAGCCTTCACTTTGTAACCTTCAAACGTTGTCACGGCATTGGAAGACTCATCGGTTGTTGTCACTTCAAAAATAACGTTTTCACAACTGATTTTGAAAATCCTATTGTTTTAGTTTTACTTATTCATAGAATCCACGCATTTTTAAATTTTCACACTAGTAATTTTGTCTGATTTAAGTAGCTCTTATATTTTTATATAACTTGTGTTGATCTAATTTCATGAGATATAAAATTTTGTGACACAAATTAGGTTTGTAGACTATCATGATGATTAAATTTTATGGCCTGAATGTAATATTGTGCAAGTTTTGTGCACCAATTTCGTGCTATGTATACCATTAATAAAAATATCAACCCATCTCAACATCCACCGCGATGTGGGAGCTGGAGAATCCAATAAGTTTAATAAAATAGATTAACTTTATATATTTAATATCATTTTGCGAGTATATTTTTTCTTCACAACTCAAAATTCTTAGGGCCCACCGGGCTCCACCTTCATTGTCGTAGTTCAAATGGAATAGTTGACTTGTTTAGTATGGGAGGTTGTCCAGTGCAATGACATAGTCCCTAGTGTATTTAAAGCAATAAATTATTATTGATTGGGCCCTCTCAGTTTCTAGTTTTACCATTTGAGTTTTTCCAACCATGTTACAAATAAGTTAAAAATATTTTTTCAAATTAAAATAATGATCCAAATACAAAAAGAAAATGAAATTATTAAAAAAGGAAGTTAATTAGGTGGGGGTGAATATATAAAAATAACCTAAGTACTTTCTCAAATTTATTTCACAAAAAAGGAATTTAATTTTCCATAATTCTATTAATAACAATGAGTAAGTAATGAAAATGAGAAGATAGAGAATTTCAAATGTTTACTAGAGGTTACCAATTACTTTTAGTGGTAGTCATTTGGTATTGGTCATTCCTCTTAGCTGGCTATTTGGTGATAGTTAAGCAGTTATACATATTGCAACAAATATGGTGTTTCATTAGAGCACTAAACATATTGATATTGATTGTTATATTTTCCATGATATTATTCATTTTAGACAAATTGTACTCATCGTATTCGTACATCAAATCAACTAGCTGATTTGTTAGCTTCTATAGCTAAAATATCTTCATTACTCATTGGGTATTTGTTATTCCTCTCCAATGCGTCTACTTTATGATAGTCAGGCAAACATACATATTGAAACAAATGTTGTGTTTCATTAGCTTACTAAACATATTGAGATTGGTTAATAATTTGTCAATGATCTTATTCAGCCTGGCCGATTTTTTACTCGTCACATTCATACTTCAAATAAACCACTTGACTTTTTTACTAAAGTACTTGGATGACAACAGTTTAAGATTCTTCTACACAAGTTAGGCATTATTTATCCTCATGCTCCAACATGAAGAGGATTATTAAGAATATTTTGATTAAGTTTCTTTTCTCCTTAGTTTCCAATTCTTTGTAGGAAAGGTTATAGATGGTAGTCTCATTCTCCTTGTAGGAAAGGCTTAGATGGTATCACTGTATATTATGATCTCTAGTGATAAATAAAATCAATCTTTCACATATACAAAGTTTACAAATAAACTAGGGGAAGAATATTTTCTTCAACTTTATGCACAAAATTTTTTGCATAAATTTTTCATCCATTCGTAACAGTTTGTGATGTAAGAATGCAGCGATAAGATATGAGAACATCACTTTTTATATAGAATAAGAAAATCATCATTTAGTAGGATTTCAAAATAATGTTATTTGAAAACTAGAGTTTTTGACTCTAGTTGTTTGAATTTGATGATTCGATAAATTCACAGATTGTTAAAATTTTACATTAGAGATTTCATGTAATTTGAGTAGCTCTAATTTGTGATTTAATATCTGTAGATGAAATTTAATGAAATATGAATTTTTGTGACAAAAATAAGGTTGGTAAATTGTCATGATGACACAATTTTATGGTCTGAGTAGAATATTGTTCTAGTTCTGTGCACCAATTTTGTACTTTCTACACGAATAATAAAATTCTTTAAATAAAACTGGCATATTTTGTGGAGTGTATGTGCATATTTGAATATCGAGAAGGGACAATGTAGTGGAGAAGAAGATGGAGCAGCACAGTGGCATAGAGATCCGTGGGGGCGGGGACGACAACAGGCTCAACGGCTTCGCGGTGAGGGAAAGGCCCAATATCGTCATAGTGAGAGGCGGGCTCTATGCGTCACTATGAGGGGCGGGATTGACACCATCGATGTGAGGGACGGGCTCAACAGCGTCGCGGCTGGAGCGGGAGTTGGAGGA
>JAULKJ010014172.1:0-17755 GCA_032355405.1 Rubia balearica
TTTGATGAAAATGAGAACTTATGATTGGCATGCTAGTAAGGATGATTTTGAAGTGGTAAAGTTTCATCATGAGATGCATGTGATGGTCGAATGGATCAGAGAGATGTCTCCTTCTGGTATTTTGATGACCGAGAAGTTTGAAAGCAGTGATGATGGTCATGTTCCAACACATAGTATGGAGATAGAGAAAGCTGTAGATATGGAGATTGATAAACTTAAGTTGTTTGCGGCTGATTATATTCCAAACTGGCATTGGGAATAGTGATCATAATTATGATTTTGGCAGAGGAGCTTCATATGTTTCAACACGTGAGGAAGAACAATTTATAGAGCAGGTTGAATAGGTTGAGGACTCTCATGTTCCAACACAGCAGTAAGAACTGAAGACTAAGCAGCTATGTTCTAACATAGCAGTAGAAACTTGAAACTGAAAGTAGTTATGTTCCAACAACAGTGTGTGATGCTCCAACATAATATGAGCTCTTTATGATTAGATATTCTGATGTTCAAATATCAGTAAATGTGGATGGAGAAGCTCATATTCTGGGTGATGAATAAGCCTATGTTTCAACCCCAGACAGTGAGATAGGGTGAGAAAATACTGGTGGTGTAAAGGAAGTTGAGCATGTTGATGTTCAAAAGCAATGAAAGGATATGATGTTCCAACATCAGAAGAAGCGAGTGAAGCTCAAAGCTGCTATGTTTCAACATCAGGGACTGATGTTCCAACACAAGTTGAGAAGACTATTGAAAGCACTACTGATCAGACTTCAAAATTAGTAAAGGAAGAAACACAACCACCAAGAAGAAGATTAAATCATGAGGAGGACATCGGGGCTTCCTCGGTCAAGAATGCACTAAGTTATTTATTCTTTGATGCAGACTGCTGTGAGAGATATGATATTGTGAGTCAGAGGAGGATTTTAGATGAGAGGACAACTGAATAGAGTTCATATAAGGAGTGTGGATTTACATCCTACATGAACTATTTGGATTTCAAGACTGCCGCCTCAATCTGCAAGGTGTACAACCGGGTGATTGTACATGAATTTTATGGGAGGAAACATCGATCCAGATTCTGAGTGTTAAAATAGAGTTTACATCAGAGGCGAGATAGTGAGATTTTCTAGAAAACTTATCAATCACTGACTTGGACTACCTAGCCTTCAGGATTTAGATCAGTTTATGCTGAGAACTTTGTAGAGACACATAATCAAATTCTATTAGAAAGTACTGGAGAATTTTAGTCCTAGTGGCCTCTCAAGGGAATGCTACTGCATCTACCTTGACTACCAGGTATTTCTGTCTATTCTAGATCATTGTAAACTGTCAGATTCCCGTTTAAATACCATAGCTCTTACTCAAGAAACGGCCAAACAGGAGGACATTTGATCTAAGACATGTGCATGATCTTCCTTGGAATCCTGAGGCTACAACTTCTGATGTTGATGAGAAAAATGCCAAACTTGTGGCCATAAATGCGAAGTTTAGAGCTCTAACCATTCATATGGTAGCATTGGAGGCAGAAAAGGCCAAAGAAAAGAATACACAGTTAGAGGCACAAATAGCTACTCCTGAAGAGGGTTGAAGGTTCTGCTAGGCTATGTTCCAACATAGGCAAAATATTTGCTTCCGGAGGAGTTGCATTTATTGGATATTCTTCTTTAGTTTTGTATGTGTATTGCGTTGGCATGTTTATAGTCCCAAGGGGGAGATATTTTGGATTTTTTATGATTTTATTGCCTCTGTTGTGTTGATGTTTCACATGCTTATTGTTCCTGGATGTTGATGGAGTGCTGGAATTCAGGGGGAGATGTTATGTTTCTATGTTCCAACATCAAGAATAATTTCTATGTTCCAACATCCAGAATGGTTTCAAAGATTAATTCCCGTATTTTCATAAATTCGTGTGATGAAATGCCAAAGGTGGTTGGGTCCACAAAATGCCAAATGAAGAGATTGTAGAGTGCAAATTTATCTAGTGAAATTTTTTGGAAGTTATGAAAATATGGAACTGCTGTGTTGAAGCATCAAAGAAGGAATGTTTGGAGTTTTATGGAAAGACATAAAGATATCTGATGAGATATTTTGTCCATGGTTTTAATTTCATAATATATCAATTCCTATATTTATGAGATTGGATTGGACTTATGAAAATTGGAATTGATTTGATAATATCCTTTTTGTAAAAGATTTGGACGGAATATATTAATTCATTTCTTTAAGGGGTTATATTTAATAATTCATATCTCAAAGAGATATGATTAAAATCGGAATTTGTAATGGAGAAAGAATTATTTAAGCATAAGACTTCATGCGTGTGAGGACTTTCAATGTTGCAACATACAGAAAGTTGAAGTTTAAATGAATTTAATTGATTGAAAAATATTGTTAGGATATTGGTTTATGGAATATTGAAGATTTCGCAATACATTATTTTAGGCATGAGATTGAAGAATATTGGATTTATGGAAAATTCCTATAATTATGAAATTGGCTTTTTGGAATATTATGAGATATGTTGAGTGGTAAGTCATCGTCGTAACTCTCAAAGATGTAATTTTAAGCCCATATTTCTTACTAACTACAACTAAGTAGCTGTGGCAAGTCGGGATCGTCCACAGAGACAGGAGATATTCTTAAGTGTTTGCTCATAAAATAGTAAATATTACGCTAGATATACGGATATGCATATATATAAAATCACATAAAGAGGGGGGTTCTGGTCTGGTTTTTCTAAGTTAACACTTTAAAGAAAAGTTAACTAACAAAGCATACAATAACTAAGACGGGATTAAGTATGAATTACGGAATCTTGGGGGAATTGACCTACACTTCCAAACCTTCTATCTATCATTGAACATACAACCTATTCAACACCTTTACTACTTGTGAAGATAAATCTCCTATTCTTCTTTGATAGTAGTTTACTAGAGTGCATTCGATATCTCAAGCTAAACCTCACTATGACCCGTTTAGTCGTTCAACGCCTAAAGGTATCCCATTAATGGCATTAAACTCAAAGAATCAACAAGCTTGGTAATACATATAAACACTACACTGTGTCTAAGCATTAGACCAATTCATGCATTTACACAAGATTAGACAAGAACGTTCAACTCTCTTCAACTTCTCTCGTTTGCTACACAAATAAACATGATGAAGAATTCGACATCACCACATTTACCTAGCACTCATCAAATTACCAAAAATATTAGAAGCCCTAAATAATGCTTTTGGATTTCATATCTAAGAGGGAAGAATTAATTACTTTATTCAAACCCTAACACAATATCATACAAGCATTTCATATACTCAAACTTCCAATATCATAAATGAATTCAACAACCCATTTCAACACAATAAATGCACAATAGATAAAGCATTAAATAGCTTATAAACAAGTCTCAAGATGTGAGTTTGGAAGCCCAATCAATTGCTCCCAAGGTTATTTTATCTGCTACTAATCATAATAATTAACAAAAGCAATTCAAACATTGAATCAAAGTAGAACAAAGATGAAAAGAGAGGAACCCTAAGGTTTTTTTTGCAGAAATAATCAGGAAGAGAGGGTTGGGGGAGAAGAGAAAAAGTAATTAGTATTAATAGTACAAAAATCAGGTGGCCGTCGCGACTCGCGACATATCCGTCGCGACTTGCGACGGCCAGAGTACTCTGCCCTAAGTGATTTAATCTCTTTGGTATTCATGTAGTCTTCTCTTCTTCCTTTCTCCGGGTCTTTAAAAGTCTTAATAGTCTTCAAAATGGAGTCTTCAAGGTCTTCAAATCTTCAACAATTACCTTGCCTCACAAAATTCTTATTATAAGTGACAAAAGGGATAAAGTCACTCTCAACTCTAATAACTGGAATTGAAGGTAAAATAGTGTATCCAAAGCATAAAAATCTATCAAAATGAGTACAAATTATCCCAAAATAACTATATAAAATGGACACACCAACTAGTTAATCTAAACCTCTGCGTTAATCCAGGGAAGTCATGCTACAACGTAGGTCATTTATGGCTCATAAGATTAATGAATAAGCTAAAAAAGAGAATATGTTGGAGTACTTTAGGCTTGGACTTCGAAAGGTCTGAGATGGGGAGTTGTTGTGCATCGCCGCTCGCTGACGTTGACCTGATGGACCTCTACTGCCTTTGTTCACCTTTGACCTGGATACTGACCGGTTGCTTCTTTAGCCACTACTGACAGAGTTGTTGATAACCGGCTTCCAGAAATTAACCATCGTTAATCGTGCTCCGTTCGTTGAACGTGCTCCATTGTTTGACAGTTCGTTGACTGTTCATTGATCGTCTTTGAACATCGTTGACCTCCGTGCTCCATTCAATGACCATGCTCACTTCATTGATCGTGCTTGCATTTGTTTACCGTCGTTGACTGCTAACCACAGTGCTCCATTCAATGTTCACTTCATTGATCGTCCTTGCATTTGATGATTGTCGTTGACATTTGACCGTCGTGCTCCATTCAATGACTATGCTTACTTCATTGATCGTGCTTACGTTCTTTGTCCGTGCTCCGGTAGTTGATCATTCTTTAGTCTTTAATCGTTCTTCGTTCTTTGGCTGTGCTTCATTCATTAACCGTCCTTGACCATGCTCCGTTCATGAATGGGACGATGACTGGTGATAACTCGGTCGTTCACCCGATATGCCCCCTGTCATTGAAATTTTTTGACCCGTAAATTTTTAGACCGGCAATGAACAGGTCATTGACCAACTTCGACCAGGACGTTGACCCAGCTTGACATGTCCATTGGCAGGACCTCTCCGCCTCAGCCAGATCGAGCCATTTGACCTCTTCGGCTTAGACCACGTTTGACCAAACCTCGCTCTAACCGATCTCTGCCTCGAATAACCTTCATCTCCGGTCGTACGCAGCTTTTCCAGTGTTCTTCTCTCCACTCCAGTTTCCTTGTTTGCACGGCCTTGGGTTTAGCTTTGTCGTCTAGTGTCTTCACTTGGATTACGTTGGTGACTAACCTTTTCCCCACTCAGACTACTCTATACTACCGCTAGGGACCACTAAGGACCATTAAAACATTAAAGAGGGTAGGGGAGGCTTCCGGACGGCCGAAAAGTATTCACTTCACTCTTGCAATCCATTGTGATGAATTGAATTGTGATTTGGGATATATACAAGTATAACCCAACATATTTGAGTAGAGTAGGTCTCATAACAGGCGACCAGTACATAACCTCATGGACAAGCAGGGACCTATTTGCAAATAATAGAAATTATGTTAAAAACACGGATCTGGGCCATAAAGTTGAAACGGGTCAAACAAAAACACACATCTCGAAGCCCTCGCCTAACGGTTTTTCTCCTTCTTCGATTCCAATTTCTCTGCTTCTTCTATTTCTCTGTGATTACTTAGCGATTTCACTGCTTCGCCAATGTCTTTCGGCGACAACTGGCACCTTTTCGACGAAATTGAGAATTAGGAGCAGATTTATGGCTAGAACCGAATTGAAACCGATCAAATTTCAACAATTTTAGTCGTAAAAACTAACGCAACTGAATTAGAACCTGTTGAATAAAACACGATCGTAACCACTAAGATTCAACTCTAAACAAATCAAATTCAGTTGCAAGAAGGTGAAATATTATCGAATTTAATTGAAGGTATGGTTTTCCCTTATCATATTGAAATTATAGTGTTGAATTGCAATTGATATGAATATTACTGTTTTTGAAACTTCTGGAAACTGAAATTCGACTGCTATGAACATGTGGAAACATTAGTACTATAAATTGCATGCTGCTGGAAATTTTCGTATAGTTTATGCATTTATTAACTTAAATCATGTATAGTTTACAATAAAACATGCATTATATTGAAATGAACAAAAACACAGAGAATGCATTTATCAATTTCTAATTTTGACAAACTTGTGCATTGTTCAGCTTATAACATGTACAACATACGCTGAACTTTTCATATGTTACATTACAAATAGTATTTATTATAGTGATCAAAACATAGCTTTTATAAGTTTCTAATTCTAAGTAACTTCATGTAGACTTTGCCTAAATCACATTAGAACATGAATATCTTACATTATAAATTGTATTCATTCTTTGATACAGGTGCAAATTTTCAAAATTTAAATAAAATAGATGCCAGTGAAAACCTTACCGGCATAAAAGCAAAAAATATGGAAGCTATACATGCTCTGTATAAGAAGCATACAAATTTTATTGGTTTCATCTACATGAAAGACTGTCAACGTCTAAGCAACAAAAGGCAAATTCACGAAAAGTACTACAAGTGCTCTTTTGGAGGACAACCAAAAACATTAAAACCCAGCATTATTGGCCATGTTCCGTTTACGGATAATGAAAGTCATTCTGCAAAAAAAAAGGAAGAGAAAGAGGAAGGTTATAATTATAAAAGTAGGATGCCTAGCTGAAATTAGAGTCAAACTTGAGCAGGATTATTACATCATGGTTCACCACATCACCATACACAACCATGAGTTAACAAGACCAGCCTGACAGTATCTCAGTAGGAGTGAACGAAGGATTACAAAAGAGAAAGTAAAGGTCATTACATCAATGGAACAATCAGGTTTAAGACCTACTGTAGGATATAAATACATGGTTTTGAAGATGGTGGAGAAGAAATCTAGGGCATACGATGAAAAACGACCTCAACTTTGTGAGTCAACTTTGAATGAAAGAAATCAAAAGTGGAGATGCTCAGAAAATTGTTGATACATTCTTGGAAATAAATGACAAGGATAAAGATTTCTTCTTCAGAGTCAAGTTCGACGAGGAGAATATTCTATCAGCAATATTTTGGAGAGATTCAATGATGCTGGAAGACTACAAACTCTACGGAAATGTCACCATATTCGACACTATGTACAGAACAAACAAGTATAACTTGAATTTTATTTATGAAACATATAGATATCATTAGATTGCACACCTAAACTATTACAGTTACATTGATGAGCGACATTATGCTCTCTCTGAACTTGAGATCTAGGAATTTTAACAATGGAGATACCACTGGACCACTTTCCAAATTGTCTTAATTCTTCTATTACCTGAGAGAATTCATAGTGGCCTCATATTTTCTTCCTCCATAAGCTTTACCAGGGTTTCACAATCAGTCAGTCAATTTATCCGATTGAAACCTGACATCCTTGCCATTTTAAGTCCTTCAAGGCAAGTTATCGCATCTGCTCCAAGTACTAATTGCTCCTGAAAATGTATCCTGAAAGTCTCTGGTGACCTTTGTGCTCGCGTTAGGATTGTCCAGGCTGCTGCCGCGTGACAGGTATTGATCCAAAAAGCTTCATCTCTCTTGAGCAATGAGGTTTATGCATCCCAATTAAGGTATTGTTGTCCATCTCTACTACTGTGTTCCAAGCCCAGTTCTGTGTTCTCTATGTCTATTCTGGACCTTAACTGATAATGAACCCTTAGATCTGTCATAGCCTGACTAACTACAATTTGTGGTGGACAATCTATAGCCTTAAAAACTCTCTAATTTCTACTTTTCCAAATCTGCCATAGCAGACATAAAAAAAGACTGCGAGCTTCATCACCCAGAGCATTCTGGAACCAATTCCAGAGCCACTCCTGAAATGGAACTAGATTTCTGATGGAGAAGTTGAAACCCAGTGGGATAGCCTCCAGATTTGTTATGCATTACCACACTGCAAAAAGGTATTGATCAATATCCTTTCTTACATGTCTATTACGTATTTGACACTCTGGGTCTGGTACTACATTTCTGTGGTGCAAATTGCTTGTTGCGAGTAAGGCATTGTGTAGAATGTGCCATTCATGTATTATAATCTTTTTGGGTAGCTTTATCTTCTAAAATCTCTTCCAATTTGGTTGTGCCTGCGCTTGTTGCCCTATTTAAGTCTATTGTTGCTGCCTAGCCAGTAAATTATACACCAAAATGACCAAGTACTCCCCATCCACTGTGTAGCGCCCGACTTGTTTATCAGCAAGTATTGGATTCTGTGGAATATGTATTCTCAGAATCTGTTTAACTATTTGTTCCGGATAATTAGCCCTTAGAAGTGGCTGCCTCTATTCTCTGTTACCATCAATTAGGTGGCCAACTTTCAGTGATGTGTATCTCTGAGCAACATTGTTTCTCTCTATCTCCAACAACCTGGCATCCAGTTTGCCCCTATTGGGATCTTATCTCTTGTATTAACTATCCATTTAACATTGCTGACAAGTAGCTCTTTCCCTCATAATATTTATTTCCAAGCCCAAGAATGATGTGGCTTTTTCCTCTCTTGAAGTATTGACGTTGTTGAGCAATATTTCTGTTTGAACAGTTTGATAAAGAGCAAGTTTTTTTCTTGAAGAATGCTCCACGCATGCTTTGCTAACAAGGCTTGGTTTGTGTTTTCTATAGATCTTAGTCCAAGTCCTACTTGTGACTTTGGCTAACAAATCTACTCCCTTGTCAACCAGTGCATTCCCCGGTCTTGTAGCTCTCATTTCTATATAAATCTGGAAATGATTTTATCAATCTTCTGCAGTATAGTCTTTGGAAACCTAAATATCCCTAAAAAGTATAATGACATGGCCGACATGACATGTTTTTCCAAGGTAATTCTCCCTGCCAAGGATAATTATTTATTCTTCCATGAGTCAAACTTTGCTGTTATTTCCGTATAAGTTCCTGGTGTGCTTGCCTCGTTATAATATCTAGTCCCAAGTATTTCCCTCTCAGTCCAGTATTATAGATGTTGAGACTTTACCGAAGCATGGATTCATCATGTGCAGGTGTGTTGGGGCTCACTACTGCAGCTGACTTCGTAAAATTTATCCTCTGCCCTGAATATCTTTCAAACGCATCTAGATCCCTAGCTAGTTTCCTGATAGCTTGTTCTTTTGTTTCCACAAATAAGAGGTTGTCATCCGCATACATGAGATGAGATATCCTTGGTGCCCCTTTGCCTTCTTTAAATCCTCCTTCTTCCATGTTTTGCACTCTATGATTCAGTAGGCTTAAAATACTTTTGGCATATGATGAATAAATAGAGGGATAGGAGGTAACCCTGTCTGATTCTCCTAATCGGTTGAAAGAATTCTATTGCCAACTATTCATTGCCACAGCCATTTTAACTGAAGACACACAATTCATGATCAAATTTGTCTTGTTTTGTGGGAATCTCATAGATGTCATTGCCTGTTGTAGGAAATTCCAGGACACTCTGTCATAGGCCTTACTCATGTCTATTTTTATTGCTTCCAATCCAACTTTACCCTTTCTCTTCTTCCTAAAAAAATTCTAGCTTCCCCGAGGCTATCAAAAATATTTTCCCCAATATTTTTATCTCTGAAAAAGCCATCCTATTATGGATTAATGAGAGTGTTCATTACTGTTTCCAGTCTTCTTGATAACACCTTAACCACCAGCTTATATTTCACATTACAAAGTGCTATAGGTCTGAAATCTTCTGCCTTTTTTGGTGGCTTCTTCTTGGGTATAAGTTTTATCAGGGTTTCATTCCAGTCTATGGGCATCTCCTGGCCATTTAATATACCAAGTACCTCACTCATCATTATTTTTCCTACCTGATGCCAATGATGCTTGAAGAAACCAGCTGGAATTCCATCCACTCCTAGGGATTTCCAAGGCTTCATATTCTTTAAAGCTCGCCAGATTTCTTCTCTCTAAAATGGTTTATTCAAATGATGAACCTGTTCCTCTTTGAAGGCATTACTGTTGTGGTTCAATGCCTGCTGTAGAGATTCCTCATACCCCATCAACGAGGGATAGTTGTCTGGTAAAATGTATATGGAAGCTACATGTCTAAATACCATATCTTGTCCCTCATCATGTAAGTCCACCTACTGCCCTTGTTCATCTCTTAGAGTTATGATCACATCAGTTTCCTGTCTTCTTGACACCCATTTATGATAGAAGGTGGTGTTACTGTCTCCCATTGTACCCCATAATAGTCGAGCCCTTTGTTGCAAGTATTTCGATTGTTTGCTATGAGATCCTCCAAGATGTGTCTTGTATCTGTAATCTTATTTAACATGCACTCTTTAACTCGATTTGACATATGGTATAACTGGTCATTCTGCATCTGCATTTGTTCTATATTTAACTATTTAGTTACCACTCTTATTTTCTCATCCAAGCTGCCAAATTAGTTTCTGCTCCATGTAAACAAATGATTCAGAGTTTGTTGCAGCTTTCTCGACAGGCAATCCTGCTCTTGTCTTGTATCAGGTTGACCATTCCAATTTACCTCCACTATCTCTTTTGATTGCTGACAATGAATCCAAAAGGCTTCATACCTGATACACTTTTTTTTGCTTCCTCTTTGTTTCTGTAGGTTTAAAATGCATGTTCCATGATCTGAGTTTACCAAAGGCATTTTGTGAAGAAATGATCATGGAAACATACTTCTCACATCTCTTCCCAAGCGCTCTTTCCAGCCTTTGATATCTACAATGTGGTGGCTTGTTCTTGTTTGTCCAAGCATATCTCAGCCCTTGAAATCACCCATTAGCACAATAGGATACTGCAAACCAGGCATTTGTCATTAATTTGGTTTCAAATGGCAACCCTACTACTAGCTTCAGGGTGACCATGTACAAAATACTAGAACCACATGAGTCTATGATGCCCTACACACTTAGCTAGCACATGATTCATGTTACAGCTAACTACTTCTATATTAACATAAGAATATCATACCACAAATATTCCCCCTGCTGACCCTGTTACCGGAATGTGTCAGCCATGCCAAAAACTTGTTGTCTACTGTTGCTTCTCCATGTATTCTATTGTTTCTTTAGTTTCCAGCATGCAGAGAATTTTAGCCTAGTACTCCCTTAGTAACTTGGGCAGCATTGTCTTCGTAGGAGCGTTGTTAAGTCCCATACAATTTCACATTAGTTTCCTCATGTCTGATTGGAGGTCTGACATGAGACAGGTCTGCTAGAACTCATAGAGTTACTCCTTGTTCTTTTCCTCTTCTGCCTGTTGAAGTTAATCACCAGTTTTGCAAAGACTTCCTGTTGAATCCTACGCTTCTTTAGAGCCAACTTCTTCATCTTCCAGCTTGTGAGTATGACAATATAGATAGATTTTGTATTTCCCATCTTTTCCCTTATCCTCTTCCTAGTTTTTCCATTTCATGTGACTCCTGACATGCCCCTTGGGCCTTGTCTAAATTTATCTGTTCCCCCTCCACTTGTTGTATCTTTTCCAAATCCACCTATAAAAATTTTCTTCCCAGCTTTGATATATTTTTAATCCTGTGTTGAAACCTCATTGCCTCCCATATTACCCACCTCCACTTCCTGCTTGCCTTTGATCGTTTATTTTCTCAACCACTCCTTGATTTTGTTCCCTTTACATCTTCTCTGTTTCCTGATCTTCTTGGCTGGTCCCCATGAACATCTTACCTTCTTACCTGTTGACATGCTTCTGGCTATCTCTTTTCCATCCACTTCTCCCTAGTCTCCCTGATGTTCCTCCCCTGACTTAGCAATGTTTTTGGCCATGATAGCTTCTTCTAAATCCATCAATCAGATTATTCCTATTCCCACATTCTGAACAGTCTCCATATCATGTATTCTAGATGCCACTATTATAGGTGGGTTAAAATAGATGCACTGTTTGATATTGTGTAGCTGATAAGGCTCCTCTAAATCCTTCTCCTTCACCTCTTCCTCCTTTGGTTAATATATTACAGCATCTTTAATCCCTTAGTAACTTCCCATTTATCTTCATCATTTACATCCATAGCTGATACATATAAAAATTCATTTTGACAGGGTACCTGGACTATAGGTGTTTCAAGAAAAGTTTGTCTCTTGAGGCTGTTCTTGAGTATGGCCCTCTCCAGCGGTGGAAAGTGAACTACCTCAACTTCCTCTTCCTCCTTGGAATTGCTGCTAGAATTCTTCCTCACATACCCTTCATGTCCACCCACTAGCGCTTCGAACAGATTATAATCCTCCTCTCTATTTGGACCAATGCTAGCTTGTGCCATTAATTCTTCCCACTCAATAAGAGATTCATTCATCCTCTGATTTTCCACAACCAATTGGAAGCGGCTACCCTTAATGTTGTTGCTACTCTGGTGTTTGCCCCTGCTACTGAGTCTGACCCGCAGGTTACATGTCTTGGTGTTAGAAGCTAGGTGGCACTGATGGCCCTGCATCTTCCTTCATCTCTTTTTCCTTCGGCATCATGCTGATTCAGTGATCATCTGTGCGTACAACATATTAAAATCCATCCGGTACTATGTCCTAATTCAAATTCTTAAAATACACTCTTTGAGACTCCAAAAAGTTCGCCTGAAAAGTCATATTTCTCTTATGCGTCCTATGCCCTTTCGCTCTGATGGTGGTTGGGAACAATTCCATATTAGGATCATAATATATATGTGTTTCCCTGTCCAGATTGTGTTCAAAGAACATTTTTTCAAGAAAATGGATCAACGTTCCATCATTTTCTATAGGACACCTTGTGAGTGGATGACCAATTCTTCCACACCTTCTACAAAACTTATGTACTCTCATACCTACACTCCACCCAATATCGATGGTCATCCGACATCATTATGTAGACCCCTAGTATCAAGGGATTCTCAGGATTGATTATAATTATACCCCTTAAGTACCTTAAATCCCTCACTGGAAGGTGGTATAAGTCCACATCCATTAGCTCTCCAATGAAGTCAACTATCGTCTCCGTCACCTGGTGATTAAAACATACTAATGGTAGCCCATGCAGCCTAATCCCAACCATAATTTTGGTCACTTAACCCTATTAAGAAGCACATGTGGATTCCATCTCCGAATTGCAAATATTCCTCCCACTATTGCATATGGAGAGTTGTGAAGAATCTAGACTAATAACATAAAATTTTCAACCATTGCAGAATCTAGACTAATAACATAAAATTTTCAACCATTGCACCACGTGCACTAAAAAACCCTAGTGTTCATGCAAGTACTGGTTCATTCTCCACCGTCTATAGTCACGATCATCTAGCCAGAATCCTAGAACATAATTCTCATTTGACGCTAGTGTCTCCTGGAGATCTTCCATATTGATTGTCACTTCCCCTCTCAGCCTGTGATATATGTATTCCAAATGCTAGGTTCACCTAACCTGCATCTGGCTCCCTACCTTCTTCAGAATATTCTGAAACTTGCGCTGTGTATTGTGTAACAGAATCACCGTCAGAAATCCTTCCATTCATCTTGCCTTTAAGCCCTCTGTCTGAACTCATTTGATTATTCACCTCCTTTTCTTGTAAGTTATTTTGGAGAATTTTTTAAAGAAATAATAATATGATAAGGATCTTATATTATCACTCTTACTTCTCTTATGTGGAACCCCCTTTTTATACTGCACCAGGACTCTCTGCCCGCGCACTATCGAGAATGTTGAATACCTTTGGTTGATCCTAATTGAGGATGACACATTCTACCCATGCTCTAAAGCGGTGATAGATTCTTTGTAATTGCCTTGTCTGGACGGTGCAGTAAGTTGCAACACCTTGGGTAGTATATGTTTTTCTGTATGAGGTGTGTACAAAGTATCCATGAATTAATCAGAAGTTTTTTTAAGCTGAAGATTTTTTTATTTTTTAAAACAATACACAATTTTATTTTGCCAAATACAAAAGCACAAAAGGCATAACATGCACATGAACAAGACAACACAAACTTTTCCTCCGTTGCTTTAATTTCTAGGATACACATAAATAGATTTTGTGGCTTTTCCATGTAATGTGAATCAGTTTAGCATCTGATTATCGTGATAAATAATACACACAGCACAAACAACCAGCCATCACATAGGCTATGAGCATTGGGATCTTTAGCAACATCAAACACGAGTTTGTGTACACACCTCATACAGAAGCTCCAGGTTTGATAAAGTTGAAAGAAGGTCCCCAAAGTTACTAATTTCCTTCTCCAATAGACTTAGAAGGTTAGAATTGTAGACTTCTGCTGCGACAGAGCTGGAAATTGAGAAAATCTTTAGTATCAATGCCAAAACTCAAACTCGACCCTGAACATCAGATTAAAAGAGATCAAGATAGTAAGAAAAGAGGTAGTACTAAATAGAAAAAGGTTTCAACTAAAAATGCTGAATCGCTGACATATGTATTCAGAAGTAAGGGTACCATTTGAAGCACCTGAGGAAAGTAGCACATCTTTATTGTTCCTCAAAACTATTACAGATGCACTTTTCAATTCGAGAGATTTCCTACCTTAGACTTCCCACCGCATTCTCCTTTTCATGTTTCACTTCTTCCAACTCTCTACTATCATGTTCCTAAGAGATTAGACAATCACAATATTCAAAACTTCGATAATGAAACATTCAAAGACAAAATAATCATATAGTGAAAGTAACACCTCCATGCACCAAGAACTTCCTCTTTTCTCATAATCAACCTAATTTATTCTAACATAGAAGGACAATTGGTCAAAATCCAACAAAAACTTATCCATGTAAAGTACTCAGTTCTAAAAGCACAAACAGGTGAAAACACAATCATCAACTATATTTTCGTGAAGAATCTAAAACCCCTTAATTTCAGCTATACAAAAGTAAAATGACACCCCATAAATTCACCTATGCATAGGTAAACAAACTAAAATACTTTACATCAGGTATAGAAAAGAAAAGTTGAGAAATTTGTTTTCGCGGAGAAACTAAAAGCCTTAACGTGAATTCTACCAATGCAAGAAAAAAGTTAAAATCAGGAATTCTACCAATGCAAGAAGTCATTTAAGCTTGAAAACATACTGCTACTGGTACTATCACGACTAGTTGAGGTACAAGTACTGCTCGTTAAATGGTCATATTCACATTAATTAAAGAAGTTTAGATCCAAAATCAATACAAAGAAAAGTTACGATGGCAATATCGACAATGCCTGCAAGAAACCCAGGAACAATTAAAGAGCCATTCTTTGGCAGTGGTCATACCACAACATGTCGTCGGGCCACCTTCATTCACATTGGATACTATGAGCAGCAACTTAAGGTCAAACAGGAAAAGCTTTCCTAAGCCAAAGATTGTAGCAAAATGAACTATTAATTTGAACTAATACATCTGAGGACTTCAAATATTACAAGGAACATCAGCTTTATTCAGCCTACTACCTTTATTGCACCCATCTCATCAATTCTTGAGCTCTTATGCTGCATTTATCATTATTATGAGAAAATCGCACTAAGGATAATGCATTGTGTCAAAAATTCTGGAAAAATGGTTCAACAAAGCTAACAAAAGTATATTTACCAGCTAGGCTTTTATGATTAGAAAACTGAGTGAACAAAAGTGCATTAATAAGTTTCAAACTATCTAAATTTTAGTTGAAACTTAAAATCAAGAGACTAATTCATTAACTTCTCCACAAAGTACTGCGTCATGTGACCATCATTAATGTACACGGGAGTTAACTTTCCTTTTCCAAGTATGAGAATTGCATATGTATTCAGCTGCAAAAGATCATGCAAAGTTCATGAAAAATCGCCCATAGGCTTTCTGATTATAACAATTCCACAGCAGGTGATATTCTCTAGTAATAACAACTGAACAACAAATCACCTCTTCATCTAAAAAGAAATGGAACTGAACGATTGAAAGTTCTTCGCACCCCCACCTCCAAGGTTCATGCCTAGTGTAAGCAGTAGTTATTATCTATGAACGATTAAACTATCAGCTAAACTGTCAAATGGCAAATAAGTATAATCAAATGATAGTTGTTTACGTTGTTAAGGTTGTTGCAGTACGTCTGCCATAAGAATGGAGACAACTAAAAATGATATGCTAAAAATGTTAATCATCTTTGAAGCACACTTGAATTAGAAAAACTTGAAAAATGCATACATCTCACCACAAAGTGCATGTTTTGAAGAACTATACTTCGACTTCTTGTATAAGGTCACCAAATCCCTTAGATCCCAGATGTGAACAGAAACAATAAGTATGAAACCTTAAATACCAGCTTAAAAATCATGTTAAGTCCCCATATAGTTCATGTTACTCAAAATGCCCTTGTAAACCTAACCTTTCATATAGGCCGAACCCAATATCTTGAGTGATAAGATGCCTAAACAGCCTTTGAAAATGTCAGAAGAAAATGTCAAAAGGCAAGGCACAAGTGCAAACATCAGTTCAATTTCCAAAGCATTGAGGTGAGCAAAAATTGCCTAAGCTCTGCTCTCCATCTCTACGCATTAATAACAATGGCAAAATTCACACTTAGAACAAGCTACTATTCCATAAGCATGTGTTATCAATGAATTGCACGTTGTTAATAATATTATAACCACCATGTCCATGTATTAGTGATTTTCCAAAGACAGTAGTGGTAGTAGTTGCATTACATGCTTCCTTTTTAAAAAAAAATCATTTTCCCAGAAGACCATTAAGTTAAACACGAAGTAGTTAGAGTAACTCATGGAAAGAACATTTTCCAGCTCAGCATCCAAACCGAAGTACTTGACATCTCGAGACACAAACACTGGCAGGATCACTGTAAAAAACCATTATATTAAAAAAAATAGGGGATTCAAGAAGAAAGTAAAAAAAAACAGAAAAGCAGCCCTTTTCATTACACAAAAATTCTAACTCTACTGACATTTAGTATAAGGCAATCTACTTAGTAATATTATCCAGAAAGAAACCACACATCTATTTTAAGGTTTTTTAAGAAGTTCAATTTTTTTTGTTATGATCCCATTCATCAAGGAATTTGTATCAAAGTAATGTTAGTGCATTCATTCCACAGAAAATGTTCGGTCTAGAAAAGCACAAATTACAAATATACATGTTTAATTAGAGAATCAGCCAAGAGATATTAAGTGTGCAAAATATTTGGAAATGGGACTACAATATTGTTTCAAAACCGTTTAAGGAAATAATAAACTTGAACAACAGAAATCCTATTATATATCCTTTAGATTATTTTTGATGTTTCATAGTTTTCAGTGATTTCTCATAATGTCAGGTCCAACCTCACTTCATTCTTTTCACATTTGATGCATGGACTTTCAACCTTCACTCAAAGTCTCAAACATTGATTCATGTAAGAAGTTAGATCCTGGAGGATACATATGGATATTTATTTCATGATTGAGGAATTGAAACTTGTCTTCGACAAAACCTACAAACTTGTACACAATCATTTAAAGGATAATGCACTCCATCTTAAAATACCACTACCGAAATTGAAGGTATTGACAAATGATCAATAGTTCCAAATCATTGGATATATGAATTTATATAAGGAAATTGACAGAAATAAATAATTATTCACCTCTGCTTCCAGGTTTAGGGTCTGAACTCCTAGTTAACTCCATTATTGCACTCAGAACAATGCCACAATCAGGATTAAGGCGGGCTTTCACATTTGCAAGAGAATCCTTTGAGCTGTTTGTGTTGTTTATTTATGAGAATGCTCAATCAAGACACCAGGTGGGGCCTTAATCATTTCCAACATCATTTAGATACACTGATGGGGAAATAATATTATTTTAACAAAAGAACATGAAGAATTGATGTTTAAAAATGAGATTGAAGTAACTTGTTCCTCAAGCGCCGTATAAATTCTTCAACATTAACACGCCAAAGATTTTCTTTCTTTTCTTGTGTCTCAAATGAGCCAGGTTCAAGAACATCTTTCTTCCGTCGTAGTTGAAAGTTTCATTAAAAGGATAAAATAATAAGAGGAAAGTAAAGAGTTATTAAAAA
>JAULKJ010014272.1:0-17754 GCA_032355405.1 Rubia balearica
ATATTTAAAACATTGATAACAAAATGTGTAATCTGTGGCAGTACTTGGATCAATCGATATGATGATAACCTTTGAACCAAAATAGTGGAAAAGTTATTTCATCTTCTAAATACTTATTTTTGCTTCCTTTCGAACACAACTCGATGCAAATGGGCATTTTTTGATCATCGTTTTAATGTTCATTGAACACAAATTTTGCACTAAAATATTGAATATGATACTTTAATTCTAGAATAAAAAAAACCCTCTTCCCTTTAATTCATTTAAAATGAAAACTTCCCTTAAAAATGCTTGGAAAAATTCAACAGTGGGTTTGGGACAAGAAGGGAGAAAAGTTCTTAGTTGTTAGCTATTAGCTGTTATTGGTATGAAGCATGTATGGGATAACATGTATCCATGCCACAAGCGCATGCTCTTGAGCTTTTATTAGAAGTCAAATGAGTGTCTTACCAAGTGGATAGTTATTGGAATTACTGCAGAAATTTTGGTCAAGGAAAGATAGTTATATAGCCAAATGGTTCTACAGATACTGTACGTTATTACTCTTTTTTCCGTATTATCATAATTTGTCTTATCTAAAAATTATTGCATTTTCATTGTAAGTTTCTGTATCGTAATCTGGTTGCATAAGTACGGATGAGAAGTTCCTTAACTGCGAAAATTAGATACCGGATTCCTATTCAAACCCGTGATGCTGTTACGAAATTCAAATTGAAAAGCAACTTAGTCGAGATGTTTTTAATAGAAATAAGAAACCGCGTCGAGCATAAACGGCTGGCTGATTTTTTATTGGGTAAAATGCATTCATACATTCCAGTTTCTTGGTTAGTGCACATATACCCTCCAGTTTTTCAAAAGTGAACATATACCCCTAGATTAGCTGTGACATAAAAACTCATACCCTCCTGCCTGAGTCTGATGTTGACCTATTATTTTTCGGTGTTGGGCAATATTAAAATTACAAAAATAACCTCCACTTCATTTTTGAAAATATAAGGACAATTTTACCCTCCACTGAAGTGGGACACACCCTTCATCAACATCGATATAAAATGCCTTGTCAAGATTTTGAGTTCAAAAACTGTGTGATCTTGACTAGGATCCGAAGCTCTTTGTCCGTAACTTGGTCGGGTGAGATTTAGTTCCTGTTTTCAACCCCAATTCCAATGGATTTCCCTCGCCTGAGTTGGATTACTCGAATGGATTCAAGATATGGGGGGAAAATCCAAAATTAGTTTCTAATTTTTAGTTTTTTTTAGTGGCGAAACAATTATTTCCTTTGATTCCTATAAAAAATAAAGTTGACCAATTTTCCAGATGTCATCAGGGGTACAAATGCACTTTCAAATGTCACTAGGGGTACGAATACAATTTCAAAAAACTGGAGGGTATATGTTAAAAAAAAAGGAACTGAGGGGCATCAATGCATATTTTTCTTTTCTATTTATGCATGACAATTTAAAAGTTCAAAATTTATTGAGCATGTTGATAACTGCAAATAAAAAATATTGTACTTTACGACATGCCATTTTTGTACAAGCTACACAAGTTGTGTTTTGCCTTAATATGCTCAACCAATGCATGTTATTATACATTCATCATTTTCTCCAGAATTACCTGTTTTTAAAAAATAATTAATAAAAGAAGAATTTATTCCTATACTTAAAATCATAATAAAATTAATTTAGTATGAGAGTAAAAATTAACAAATAAGAAAACAATATAATAATGTGCAACGTTTTAACAAGGATATTTGAAACATTGATAACATAATGTGTAATCTGTGGCAGTACTTGGATCAATCGATATGATGATAACTTTTGAACCAAAATAGTGGAAAATTTATTTCACCTTCTAAATACTTCTTTTCGCTTCCTTTAGAACACAACCCGATGTAAATGGGGATTTTTTTATCATCGTATTAATGTTCATTGAACACAAATTTTGCACGGAAATCTTGAATATGATACTTTAAATTCTAGAAAAAAACCCTCTTCCCTTTAATTCACTTAACACGAAAACTCCCCTTAAAAATGTTTGGAAAAGTTCAAGAATGGGTATGGGACAAGAAGGAAAAAAAGTTCTTAGCTGTTATTGGGATGAAACATGTATGGCCTAAAAGGTATCCATGCCACAAACGCATGCTCTTGAGTTTTTATTATAAATCAAATGAGTGTCTTAACAAGTGTTTAGTTGTTGGATTTACTGCAGAAATTTTGGTTAAGGAAAGAAAGTTATACAGCCAAATGGTTCTATGGATACTGTACATCATTACTTTTTTTCGTATTATCATGATTTTTCTTATCTAAAAATTATTGCATGTTCATTGCAAGTTTCTGTATCGTAAGTAGTTCGCACATATACAGATAGGAAGTTCCTTAACTGCGAAAATTACACCAGATTCCTAAGTAAGCCCGTGATCATGGTGCATGTTAAACTTGAAATGCAACTTAGCGGAGAGGTTTTTAACATAAATGAGGAACCGCGACGAACATAAATGGCTGGCTAATTTTCTATTTATGTATTACAATTTGAAAGATCAAAATTTATTGAGCATGTTGATAACTTCAAATAAACAACATTGTACTTTACGACATGCCAATTTTGCTAAAACAATGCGTGTTGTTTTATGCCTTAATTTGCTCAACCAACACTCGTTTTTTACATTCACCTACTTCTCCCGGAATTACTTATTTTAAAAAAATAGAAAAGAAGAATTAATTCCTATCCTTAAAATCATAATAAACCTAATTTATTATAAGAGTAAAAGTTAACAAATAAAAAAACTATCTAATAATGTGCAAAGTTCGAGCAAAGATATTTGAAACATTGATAACATAATGTATAATCTTTGGCCGTAGTTGGATCTATCGATATGATGGTAACCTCTGAACCAAAATAGTGGAAAGGTTATTTCACCTTCTAAGAACTTCTTTTCGCTTCCTTTTGAAAAGAACCCGATGCAAATGGGCATTTTTTATCATCGTATTAATGTTCATTGAACACAAATTTTGCACAAAAATCTTGAATATATTACTTTACATTCTAGAAAAGAACCCCTCTTCCCTTTAATTCACTTGACAAAATAACTTCCCATAAAAAATGCTTGGAAAAATTAAACAATGGGTTTCAGACATGAAGGAAGAAAAGTGGCTTAGTTGGTAGCTAATAGCTGTTATTAGGATGAAGCATGTATAGTGTAATGGGTATCCATGCCACTGGCGCATGCTCTTGAGTTTTTATTAGAAAACAAATGAGTATCTTACCAAGTGGATTGTAATGGGATTTACCGCAGAACTTTTGGTAGAGCAAAGACAGATATGCAGCCAAATGGTTCTACATATACCGTACGTCACTAGTTTTTTTCGTATTATCATGATTTGTCTTATCCAAAAAAATATTGCATGTCCATTGCAAGTTTTCGTATCATAAGTTGGTTGCATAAGTACGGATGGGACGTTCCTTAACTGTGAAAATTAGACACTGGATTCCTAGTCAAACTCGTGATGTTCTTGCCAAATTCACCATGAAAGGAAACTTAGTCGAGAGATTTTTAATAGAAATAAGGAATCGAGTCGAGCATAAATGGCTAGCTGATTTTCTATTTATGCATGACAATTTCAAATTTCAAAATTTTATTGAGCCTTTTGATAACTGCAAATAAACAACATTGTACTTTACGACATGCCAATTTTGCTCAGACTATGTACGTTGAGTTATGCTTTAAAATTCTCAATTAATGCATGTTATTATACATTCATCACTTCCCCCCGGAATTACCAATTTTTAAAAATAACTAATAAAAGAAGAATTAAATCCTATCCTTAAAATCATAATAAAATTAATTTATTATAAGAGTAAAAGGTAAGAATTAAAAAAATCTAATAATGTGCAATGTTTCAGCAAGGATATTTGAAACATTGATAACAAAATGTGTAATCTGTGGCAGTAGTTGGATCAATCGATATGATGGTAACCTTTGAACCAAAATAGTGGAAAAGTTATATAACCTTCTAAAAACTTCTTTTTGCTTCCTTTCGAACACAACCCGATGCAAGTGAGCATTTTTTTTATCATCGTATTAATGTTCATAGACAAAAAAATTTGCACTCGAAGAAAACCCCTCTTTCCTTCAATTCACGTATCACGATGACTTCCTATAAAAAATGCTTGGAAATGTTCAACAATGGGTTTGAGACAAGAAGGAAGAAAAGTAAGTTACTTGGTAGCTAATAGTGGTTATTACGATGGAGCATGTATTGTCTAACAGGTATCCATACCACTGGCGCGGGCTTTTGAGTTTTTATTAGAAAAACAAATGAATGTCTTACCAAGTGGATAGTTATGGGATTTACTACAAAACTTTTTGTCAAAGAAAGACAGATATAGAGCCATATGGTTTTATAGATACTGTACGTCTTTGGATTTTTTGTATTATCATGATTTGTATTATGTAAAAATTATTGCAAGTTTCAGCATCGTAAGTTGGTTGCATATATACGGATGGGATATTCCTCAACTACGAAAATTAGACACTGGATTCCCACTCAAACTCGTGATGATGTTGCCAAATGCAATTTAGTCGAGAGATTTTTAATAGAAATAAGGAACCGCGTCGAACATAAATGGCTGGCTGATTTTCTATTTAAGCATTACAATTTGAAAATACAAAATTTTAATGAGCATGTTGATAACTGCAAATAAAAAACATTTTACTTTACGACATGCCAATTTTTCTCAAACTATGCATGTAGTGTTATGCCTTAATTTTCTCAACTAATGTACGATATTATACATTCACCCTTTTCCCCAAGAATTGCCAATTTTAAAAAATTAATTAATAAAATAATAATTAATTCCAATCCTTAAAATCATAATAAAATTAATTTATTATGAGAGTAAAAGTTAACAAATAAGATAAAAAATCTAATAATTTACAATGTTCGAGCAAAGATATTTTAGTTATATCGATCAATATGATGGTAACCTCCGAACCTAAATAGTGGAAAAATTACTTGACCGTCTAAAAACATCTTTTCGCTTCCTTTCGAACACAACCCTTTGCAATTGGCATTTTTTTAATCTTCGTATTAATGTTTATTGAACACAAATTTTGCACTGAAATCTTGAATATAATACTTTACATTGTAGAAAAAACCCCATTTTCCTTTAATTCATTTAACAAAATAACTCCCCATAAAAAACATTGGAAAAAATCAACAATGTGTTTGAGACAAGAAGGAAGAAAAGTGGCTTAGTTGGTAGCAAATAGTTGTGATTGGGATGGAGCATGTATGGTCTAACGGTATCCATGCCAGTGGTGCATGCTTTTAAGTTTTTATTCAAAAAAAATAAGTGTCTTACCAAGTGGATAATTATGCGATTTACTACAGAACTATTGGTCGAGGAAAGATAGATATGCAGCCAAATGGTTATACAGATACGATACGTCAATAATTTTTTTGTATTATCATAATTTGTCTTATCTAAAAAATATTGCATGTTCATTGCAAGTTTTTGTATCGTAAGTTCGTTGCATAAGTACGGATGGGAAAATCCTTAACTGCAAAAATTGGACAGTGGATTCCTAGTCAAACCCATGATGGTATTGCAAAATTCAACCTGAAATGCAACTTAGCTGAGAGATTTTTAATCGAAATAAGGAACCGTTTTGAACATAAATACCTGAATGATTTTCTATTTATACAAAAACTTAGGTGAGACGGTCTCACCTAATATTATGGTAAGACGGAGGGTTTAAATACAATTGTTTGAAGTTAGGAGATAACATGGGGTATTTTTTTAAATTTTTAAAACTTTATTTTCTTCCTTGTCTCACCATAAGTTATAGTGAGTTGGTCTCATATGAGTCTTTCTCTTCTATTTATGCATTTCAATTTGAAATTTCCAAATTCTATTGCGCATGTTGATAACTGCAAATAAACAACATTGTGTTATGCTCAAACTATGCACGTTGTGTTATGCCTTAATTTGCTCAACCAATGCACGTTATTATACATTCATCATTTCTGCCCAAAATTACCATTTATTTTAAAAAATAATAAATGAAGAACTACTTCCTATCCTTAAAATCATAATAAAATTAATTTATTATGAGAGTAGGAGTTAACAAATAAGAAAAAAACTAATAATTTGCAATGTTCGAGCAAAGATATTTTTAACATCGATAACAAAATGTGTAATCTTTTGCAGTAGTTGTATCAATGGATAAGATGGTATTCTTTGAACCTAAATAGTGGAAAAATTACCTGACCTTCTAAAAACATCTTTTCGCTTCCTTTCGAACACAGCCCAGTGCAATGGGGCATTTTTTTATCATTATTTTAGTGGTCATTGAACATAAAATTTACACTGAAATCTTGAATATAATACTTTACATTTTACAAAAAATAACCCCCTTCCCTTTAATTCATTTAACACAATAACTCCCCATAAAAAATTCTTAGAAAAATTCAACGATGGGTTTGAGACAAGGAAGAAAAGTGGCTTAGTTGTTAGCAAATATATGTTATTGGGATAGAGCATGTATGGTATAACATGTATCCATGCCACTGGCTCATGCCCTTGAGTTTTTATTTGAAAAAAAATCAAAGTCTTACCCAGTCGATATTTATGCTATTTACTGCAAAACTTCTGGTCGAGGAAAGACAGATGTGTTTCCAAATGGTTCTACAGATACTGTACGTCAATAGTTTATTTTTCTTATTATCATGATTTATCTTATCTAAAAAATATTGAATTTTCATTGCAATTTTCTATATCGTAAGTTGGTTGCATAAGTACGGATAGCAAGTTCCTTAACCACGAAAATTGGACAGTGGATTCCTAGTCAAACCTATGATGTTGTTGCCAAATTCAACTTGAAATGCAACTTAGCTAAGATATTTTAAATAGAAATAAGGAACCGCGTGAACCGCGTTGAACATAAATACCTGACTAATTTTTTATTTATGCATTACAATTTCAAAGTTCATAATTTTATTGAGCATATTGATAACTGCAAATAAACAACATTGTACTTTACGACATGCCATTTCTCCCAAACAATGCACGTTGGCCTTATTATGATAATAAATATAAATTCCTATCCTCAAAATGATAATAAATGTAATTTATTATGAAATTAAAGTTAACAAATAAAAAAAATCTAATAATGTGCAATGTTCGAGCAAAGATATTTTCAACTTCGATAACAAAATTTGTGAACTTTGGCAGGAGTTGGATCAATCGATGTGATGGTAACCTTCGAACCTAAATAGTGGAATAATTACTTGACCTTATAAAAACATCATTTCGCTTCCTTTCGAACACAACCCGATGCAATTGGGCAATTTTTTTATCATCATATTAATGTTCAGTGAACACTAATTTTGCACTGAAATCTTGAATATAATACTTTACATTATTGAAAAAACCCCGCTTCCTTTTAATACATTTAACACAATAACTCCCCATAAAAAAGGCTTGGAAAATTTAACAATGGGTTTGAGACAAGAAGGAAGAAAAGTGGCTTAGTTTGTAGGAAATGGCTGTTATTGGGATAGAACATGTATGGTCTAATTGGTATCCATGCCACTAGATCATGCTTTTTAATTTTTATTAGAAAACAAATGAGTGTCTTACAAAGTAGATAATTATGCGATTCGCTGCAGAACTTTTGGTCGAGAAAAGACAGATATATGCTGCCAAATGGTTCTACTGATACTGTATGTCAATATATTTTTTTTTCATATTATCATGATTTTTCTTATCTAAAAAATATTGCATGTTCATTACAAGTTTCTGTATCCTAAGTTGGTTGTATAAGTACGGATGGGAAGCTCTTTAACTGCAAAAATTGGACAGCGGATTCCTAGTCAAACCCATGATCTTGTTGCCAAATTCAACTTGAAATACAACTTAGCTGAGAGGATTTTAAGAGAAAAAAGGAACCTCATCGAACATAATCACCTGGCGGATTTTCTATTTATGCATTATAATTTGAAAGTTCAAAATTTTATTGAGCATGTTGATAACTGAAAATAAACAACATTGTACTTTACGACATGCCATTTTTGCTCAAAATATGCACGTTGTGTTATGCCTTAAGTTGCTCAACTAATGCACGTTATTATACACTCACCATTCCCCCCCCCAGAATTACCTGTTTTTAAAAATAATTTATAAAAGAAGAATTAATTACTATCCTTAAAATGATAATAAATGTAATTTATTATGAGAGTAAAGTTAACAAATACGAAAAAAATAAAAATAATGTGCTATGTTCGAGCAAAGATATTTTCGACCTTCGATAACAAAATGTGTAATCTTTGGCAGTAGTTGGATCAATCGATATGATGGTAACCTTCGAACCTAAATAGTGGAAAAATTAATTGACCTTCTAAAAACATCGTTCCATTCCTTTCGAACACAACACGGTGCAATTGGGCATTTTTTTACCATTGTATTAATGTTCATTGAACATCAATTTTACATTGAAATCTTGAATATAATACTTTACATTCTAGAAAAAAAACCCTCTTCCCTTTAATTCATTTAACACTAATTCCCCATAAAAATTTCTTGGAAAAATTAAACAATGGGTTTGAGACAAGAAGGAAGAAAAGTGGCTAAGTTGGTAGCAAATACTGTTATTTTGATCGAGCATGTATGGTCTAACAGGTATCCATGCCACTGGCGCATGCTCTTTAGTTTTTATTAGAAAACAAATGAGTGTCTGACCAAGTGGATAATTATGCGATTTACAGCAAAACTTTTGGTCGAGGAAAGACAGATATGCAGCCAAATGGTTCTAAAGATACCGTACGTCAATAGTTTTTTCCGTATTATCATGAATTTTCTTATCTAAACAATATTGCATGCTCATTGCAAGTTTCTGTATCGTAAGTTGGTTGCATAAGTACGGATGGGTAGTTCCATAACTGTGAAAATTGGACAGCGGAATCCTAGTTAAACATATGATGTTGTTGCCAAATTCAACTTGAATTGCAACTTAGCTGAGAGGTTTTTAATAGAAATAAGGAACCGCATCAAACATAAATATATGGCTTATTTTTTATTTTTGCATTACAATTTGGAAGTTCAGAATTTTATTGAGCATGTTGATAACTGCAAATAAACAACATTGTACTTTAGGACATGCCATTTTTTCTCAAACTGTGCACGTTGTATAGGCCTTAATTTGTTCAACCAATGCACATTTTTATACATTCACCAATTCCCCTCGGAATTATCTATTTAAAAACAATTTGTAAAAAAATAATTAATTCCTATCCTTAAAATCATAATAAACTTAATTAATTATCAGAGTCAAAGCTAACAAATAAGAAAAAAATCTAATAATGTGCAATCGATAAAAAATGTTAAATATTTGGCAGTAGTTGGCTCAATCGATATGATGGTAACCCTTGAACCTAAATAGTGGAAAAATTACTTGACCTTCTAAAAACATCTTTTCGCTTCTTTTCGAACACAACCCAGTGCAACTGGGCAGTTTTTATCATCGTAATTATGTTCATTGAACACAAATTTTGCACTGAAATCTTGAATACAATATTTACATTATAGAAAAAAAAATTCCCGCTTCCCTTTAATTTATTTAACACAATAACTCCTCATAAAAAATGCTTGGAAAAATTCAACAATGGGTTTGAGACAAGAAGAAAGAAAAGTGGCTTGGTAGGAAATAGCTGTTATTGGGATGAAACATGTATGGTCTGATAGGTATCCATGCCACTGCTTCATGCTCTTTAATTTTTATTAGAAAAGAAATGAGTGTCTTACAAAGTGGATAATTGTGCCATTTAATCCAGAACTTTTGGTCGAGAAAAGACAGATATATGCCGCCAAATGGTTCTACAGATACTGTACGTCAATAGTTTTTTTCGTATTATCATGATTTGTCTTATCTTGAAAATATTGCATGTTCATTGCAAGTTTCTGTATCGTAAGTTGTTTGAATAAGTACGGATGGGAAGTTCTTTAACTGCAAAAATTGGACAGTGGATTTCTATTCAAACCTATGATGTTGCTGCCAAATTCAACTTGCAATGCAACTTAGCTGAGAGGATTTTGATCGAAAGAAGGAACCGCATCGAACATAATCACCTGGCTAATTTTCTATTTATGCATTACAATTTGAAAGTTCAAAATTTTATTGAGCATGTTGATAACTGTGAATTAACAACATTGTACTTTATGACATGCCATTTTTGCTCAAACTATGCACGTTGTGTTATGCCTTAATTTGCTCAACTAATGCACGCTATTATACATTCACCATTTCCCCCAGAATTACCAGTTTTTTAAAGAAATTTTAATAAAAGAAGAATTAATTCCTATCCTTAAAATAATTATATATGTAATTTATTATGAGAGTAAAGTTAACAAATATGAAAAAAATCTAATAATGTGCAATGTTCGAGGAAAGATAATTTCAACCTCGATTGTGAAATTTGTAGACTTCGGCAGCAGTTGGATCAACCGATATGATGGTAACCTTCAAACCTAAATAGTGAAAAAATTACTTGACCTTCTAAAAACATATTTTCTCTTTCTTTCGAACACAACCCGGTGCAATTGGGCATTTTTTATCATCGTATTAGTGTTCATTGAACTCTAATTTTGCACTGAAATCTTGAATATAATACTTTACATTCTAGAAACAAACCCCGTTTCCCTTTAATTCATTTAACACAACAACTCCCCATAAAAAATGCTTGGAAAAATTCAAAAATAGGTTTGAGATAAGAAGGAAGAAAAGTGGTTGGTTGGTAGCAAATACTGTTATTGGGATGGAGCATGTATGGTCTAACAGGTATCCATGCCAATGGCACATGATTTTTAGTTTTTATTAGAAAACAAATGAGTGTCTTACCAAGTGGATAATTACTGCAAAAATTTTGGTCGAGGAAAGACAGATATGCAGCCAAATGGTTCTACAGATACTGTACATCAATAGTTTTTTTCCGTATTATCATGATTTGTCTTATCTAAAAAATATTGCATGCTCATTACAAGTTTCCGTATCGTAAGTTGGTTGCATAATTACGGATGGGAAGTTCCTTAACTGCGAAAATTGGACAGCAGAATCCTAGTTAAACCCATGATGTTGTTACCAAATTCAACATGAAATGCAACTTAGCTGAGAGGTTTTTAATAGAAATAAGGAACTATGTCAAACATAAATACCTGGCTGATTTTGTATTTATGCATTACAATTTGAAAGTTCAAAATTTTATTGAGCATGTTCATAACTGCAAATAAACAACATTGTAGTTTACGACATGCCATTTTTACTCAAACTATATTCGTTGTGTATGCCTTAATTTGTTCAACCAATGCACGTTATTATACATTCACCATTTCCCCCGGCATTACCTATTTAAAAAAATAGTAAAAAAAGAATTAATTCCTATCCTTAAAATCATAACAAAATTAATTTATTATCAGAGTAAAAGTCAACAGATAAGAAAAAATCTAATAATGTGCATTTTTCGAGCAAAGGTATTTTAAACATCAATAACAAAATGTTAAATGTTTGGCAGTAGTTGGATCAATCGATATGATAGTAACCTTTGAACCTAAATAGTGGACAAATTACTTGACCTTTTAAAAACATCTTTTAGCTTCCTTTCGAACACAACCCACTGCAATTGGGCAGTTTTTTTATCATCGTATTAATGTTCATTGAACACAAATTTTGCAGTGAAATCTTGAATATAAAACTTTACATTCTTGAAAAAAAAAAAACAAGCTTCCCTTTAAATCATTTAACACAACAACTCACCATAAAAATGCTTCGAAAATTCAACAATGGGTTTGAGACAAGTAGGAAGAAAAGTGGCTTAGTCGGTAGCAAATAGTTGTTATTGGTATGGAGCATGTATGGTCTAACAAGGATCCATGCTACTGGCGCATGCTTTTTTGTTTTTATTAGAAAACAAATAAGAATCTTACAAAGTGGATAATTATGCGATTTACTGCAAAACTATTGGTCGAGGAAAGACAGATATATGCCGCCAAATGGTTCTACAGATACTTTACGTCAATAGTTTTTTTTGTATTATCATGATTTTCCTTATCTAAAAAATATGGCATGTTCATTGCAAGGTTCTATATCATAAGTTGGTTACATAAGTACGGATGGGAAGTTCCTTAACTGTGAAAATTGGATAGTGGATTCCTAGTCAAACCCATGATGTTGTTGCCAAATTCAACTTGAAATGCAACTTAGCTGAGAGGATTTTAATAGAAAGAAGGAACCGCATCAAACATGAATACCTGTCTAATTTTCTATATATGCATTACAATTTGAAAGTTCAAAATTTTATTGAGCATGTTGATAACTGCAAATAAACAACATTGTACTTTACGACATGCCATTTATGCTCAAACTATGCACGTTGTGTTATGCATTAATTTGCTCAACTAATGGAAGTTATTATACATTCACCATTTCCCCCAGAATTACCTATTTTTAAAAAATAATTAATAAAAGAAGAATTAATTCCTATCCTTAAAATGATAATAAAATTAAATTATTATGAGAGTAAAGCTAACAAATAAGAAATAAATCTAATAATGTGCAATGTTCGAACAAAGATATTATCAACCTCGATAACAAAATGTGTAATCTTGGATCAATCGATATGATGGTAACCTTCGAACCTAAATAGTGGAAAAATTACTTGACCTTCCAAAAAGATCTTTTCTCTTCCTTTCGAACACAACCCGATGCAATTGAGAATTTTTTTTATCATCGTATTAATGTTCATTGAACATAAATTTTGCACCAAAATCTTGAATATAATAATTTACATTCTAGAAAAAAATCCGCTTCCCCTTAATTCATTTAACACAATAACTCCCTATAAAAAATGCTTGGAAAAATTCGACAATGGGTTTGAGACAAAAAGGATGAAAACTGGCTTAGTTGGTAGAAAATAGGTTTTATTGGGATGGAGCATGTATGGTCTAACACGTTTCCATGCTCCTGGCGCATGCTCTAGACTTTTTATTAGAAAATAAAAGAGTGTCTAACAAAAAGATAATTATGCGATTATCGGCAAAACTTTTGGTCGAGGAAAGATAGATATGCAGCCAATTGGTTCTGTGGATACTGTATGTCTATAGTTTTTTTCCGTATTATCATGGTTTGTCTTATCTCAAAAATATTGCATTCTCATTGTAAGTTTCCATATCTGAAGTTGGTTGCATAAGTACGAATGGGAAGTTCCTTAGCCGCGAAATTTGGATGGTAAAATCCTAGTCAAACCCGTGATGTTGTTGCCAAATTCAACTTGAAATGCAACTTAGCTGAGAGGTTTTTGATAGCAATAAGGGACCGCGTCTAACTTAAATACCTGGCTGATTTTGTATTTATGCATTACAATTTGAAAGTTCAAAATTTTATCGAGCATGTTGATAACTTCAAATACACAACATTGTACTTTACACCATGCCGTTTTTGCTCAAATTATGCAGGTTGTGTTATGCTTTAATTTTCTCAACCAATGCACGTTATTATACATTCACCATTTCCCCCCGAAATTACCCATTTAAAAAAATTAGTAAAAAAAGAATTAATTCCTATCCATAAAATCATAATAAACTTAATATATTATCAGAGTAAAAGTTACCAAATAAGGAAAAAAATCTAATAATGTGCAATTTTCGAGCAAAGATATTTAAACATCGATAACAAAGTGTGTAATCTTTGCAGTAGTTGGATCAATCGATATGATGGTAACCTTTGAAACTAAATAGTAGAAAAATTACTTGACCTTCTAAAACATCTTTTCGGTTCCTTTTGAACACAGCCAGGTGCAATTGGGCATTTTAATCATCTTATTAATGTTCATTAATCACAAATTTTTCACCGAAATCTTGAATATAATACTTTACATTCTAGAGAAAAACCACGCTTCCCTTTAATTCTTTTTAAAAAATAACTCCCCATAAAAATGTTTGAAAAAATTCAACAGTGGGTTTTAGACAAGAAGGAAGAAAAGTGGGTTAGTTTGTAGCAAATAGCTATTATTGGGATGGAGCATGTATGGTCTAACAGATATCCATGCCACTGGCACATGCTCTTTAAGTTTTATTACAAAACAAATGAGTGTCTTACCAAGTGGATAATTATGTCATTTACTGCAGAACTTTTGGTCGAGGAAAGATAGATATACAGCCAAATTGTTCTACCGATACAGAACGTAAATAGTTTTTTTCAGGTTATCATGATTTGTCTTATCTAAAAAATATTGCATGTTCATTGCAAGTTTCTGTATCGTAAGTTGGTTGCATAAGTATGGATGAGAAGTTCCCCAACTACAAAAATTGGACAGCGGATTCCTAGTCAAACCCATGACGCTGTTGCCAAATTCAACATGAAATGCAACTCATCTGAGAGGTTTTTAATAGCAATAAGGAACCTCCTTGAACATAAATACCTGGCTGATTTTCTATTTATGCTTTACAATTTGAAAGTTCAAAATTTTATCGAGCATGTTGATAACTTCAAATAAACAACAATGTACTTTACAACATGCCATTTTTGCTCAAACAATGCACGTTGTGTTATGCTTTAATTTTCTTAACCATTGCATTTTATTTTACATTCACCATTTCCCCAGAATTACCTATTTTTAAAATATAATTTATAAAAGAAGAATTAATTCCTATTGTTAAAATCATAATAAAATTAATTTATTATGAGAGTAAAAGTTAACAAATAAGAAAAAAATCTAATAATGTGCAATGTTCGAGCAAAGATATTATAAACATCGACAACAAAATGTGTAATCTTTGTCATTAGTTGGATGAATCGATATGATGGTAACCTCGAACCTAAATAGTGGAAAAATCACTCGACCTTCTAAAAACATCTTTTCGCTTCCTTTCGAACAACACCCGGTCCAGTTTGGCATTTTTTATCATCGTATTAATGTTCATTGAACACAAATTTTGCACTAAAATATTGAATATAATACTTTACATTCTAGAAAAAAACCCTGCTTCCCTTAAATTCATTTAACACAATAACTCCCCATAAAAAATGCTTGGAAAAATTAAACAATGGATTTGAGACAAGAAGGTAGAAAAGTGGCTTAGATGGAAAGAAGTAGCTGTTATTTTGATGGAGCTTGTATGGTGTAACAGGTATCCATTCCATTGGTGCATTCTCTTTAGTTCTTATTAGAGAACAAATGAGTTTCTTACCAAGTGGATAATTATGCAATTTATTGCAGAACTTTTGGTCGAGGAAAGACAGATATGCAGCCAAATGGTTCTACAGATACTGTACGTCCATAGTTTTTTTTCGTATTATCATGATTTGTCTTATCTAAAAAATATTGCATGTTCATACCAATTTTATGTATCGTAAGTAGGGTGAATAAGTACAGATGGGAAGTTTCTTAACTGCAAAAATTGGACTGCGGATTCCTAGTCAAACCCATGATGTTGTTGCCAAATTCAACTTGAAATACAACTCAGCCGAGAGGATTTTAATACCTGGTTAATTTTCTTTTTATGCATTACAATTTGAAAGTTCAAAATATTATCGAGCATGTTGATAACCTCTTGTAAACAACATTGTACTTTACGACTTGCCATTTTTGCTCAAACTATGCACGTTGTGTTATGCTTTAATTTTCTCAACCAATGCACGGTATTATACATTCACCAGTTCACCCCGGAATTACCTATTTAAAAATAATTAGTGAAAAAATAATTAATTCCTATTCTTAAAATCATAATAAACTTAATTTATTATCAGACTAAAAGTTAACAAATAAGAAAAAAAATCTAATAATGTGCAATTTTCAAGCAAAGATATTTTAAACATCGATAAAAAAATGTGTAATCTTTGGCAGTAGTTGGATCAATCGATATGATGGTAACCTTTTGAACCTAAATAGTAGAAAATTACTTGACCTTCTAAAAACATCTTTTCGCTTCTTTTCGAACACAACCCGGTGCAATTGGGCAATTTTTTTATCATCGTACTAATGTTCATTGAACACAAAATTAGCAATGAAATATTGAATATAATATTTTACATTCTTGAAAAAACCCCGCTTCCCTTTAACTCATTTAACACGATAACTCACCATAAAAAAATGCTTGGAAAAATTCAACAATGGGTTTGAGACAAGAAGAAGAAAAGTGGCTTAGTTTGTAGCAAATAGCTGTTATTGGGATGAAGCATGTATGGTGTAACAGGTATCCATGCTTTTTATTTTTTATTAGAAAACAAATAATTGTCTTACAAAGTGGATAATTATGCGATTTACTGCACAACTTTTGCTCCAGGAAAGGCAGATATATGCCGCCAAATGGTTCTACAAATACTGTACGTCAATAGTTTTTTTTTGTATTATCATAACTTGTCTTATCTAAAAAATATTGCATGTTCATTGCAATTTTCTGTATCATAAGTTGGTTGCATGAGTACGGATGGGAAGTTCCTTAACTGCGAAAATTGGACAGCGGATTCCTAGTCAAACCCATGATGTGGTTGCAAAATTCAACTTGAAATGCAACTTTGCTGAGAGGATTTTAATAGAAAGAAGGAACCGCATCGAACATAAATGCCCGGATGATTTTTCTATTTATGCATTACAATTTGAAAGTTCAAAATTTTATTGAGCATGTTGATAACTGCAAATACTCAACATTGTACTTTACGACTTGCCATTTTTGCTAAAGCTATGCACGTTGTGTTATGCCTTAATTTTCTTAACTATGCACGTTATTATACATTCACCATTTCCCCCAGAATTACCTGTTTTTAAAAAATAACTAATTAAAGAAGAATTAATTCTTATCCTTAAAATGATAATAAAACAAATTTATTATGAGAGTAAGGTTAACAAATAAGAAATAAATCTAATAATGTGCAATGTTCGAGCAAAGATATTTTCAACCTCGATAACAAAATGTTTAATCTCTGGCGGTAGTTGGATCAATCGATATGATGGTAACATTTGAACCTAAATAGTTGAAAAATTACTTGAACTTCTAAAAACATCTTTTTGCTTTTTTTCGAACACAACCTGGTGCAATTGGGATTTTTTTTATCATCGATTAATGTTCATTGAATATAATTTTTTTACCAAAATCTTGAATATAATACTTTACATTCCAGAAAAACCCCTTTTCCCTTTAATTCATTTAACACAATAACTCCCCATAAAAATGCTTGGAAGAATTCAACAATTGGTTTGAGACAAGAAGGATGAAAAGTGGCTTAGTTGGTAGCAAATAGGTGTTATTGGGATGGAGTATGTATGGTCTAAAATGTGTCCATGCCCTTGGCGCATGCTCTTGAGTTTTTATTAGAAAACAAATGAGTGTGTGACCAAGGGATAATTATGCGATTTACTGCAAAACTTTTTGTCGAGGAAAGACAAATATGCAGCCAAATGGTTCTGCAGTTACTCTACGTCAATAGTTTTTTCCGTATTATCATGATTTGTCTTATCTAAAAAATATTCCATGCTCATTGCAAGTTGCTGTATCTTAAGTTGGTTGCATAAGTACGAATGGGAATTGGACATCGGATTCCTAGTCACCGTGATGCTGTTGCCAAATTCAACTTGAAATGCAACTTAGCTGATAGGTTTTTAATAGAAATAAGGAACCGCGTTGAACATAAATACCTGGCTGATTTTGTATTTATGCATTACAATTTGAAAGTTCAAAATTTTATCGAGCATGTTGATAACTTCA